>JACXGJ010000896.1:0-101406 GCA_016801105.1 Esox niger | reverse complement strand
TATATATATATATATACACACACACATATATATATACACACATATATATATATATACACATACATTCAACAGTAGGTCATAGCAGAATGGCCCACTCATAAATCCAAACATGTCAACAAAGAAAAAAATGTACTGGCCCCTATTCAAAATTCTGCAGTTCCTAATACTGTGTATTGCACCCATTAGCATTAATGACTGTGTGCATAGTTGTCTATGAGGCCTTGAATTCTTGCAGGTGGTAAAGCTGCCCATTCATCTTGGCAAAAAGTCTTAGATCATCTTACATGATCCGCACTTTTGAGATTTCCCCAGAGTGGCTCGATGATTGGTTGGTGTCCTTTTGGTTGGTGCTTGGCAAGGTGGGTCCCAAGGTTTTTTTGCTGCTATATCATTGTGCCGTGCTGGGGGATTAGGGTCAGTTGTCCATCTCCACAATAAATCCTTGTAGATCTAAGGAATGCATTTTCAAAATGTTCCCTGTCTCCTGCTGTTTTAAACTTTGGAGGACATTAGGTCTTGGCACATACCTGCCGAGTATCAGGCTTGACTCGTTGCTGTCCTTGTCCAATGTCTTGGTTGTGTTGCCATTTAAGACGGTACCTGACGATTTCAGATGCCACTCTGCTGACCTCCACCGGTAGTCCTCGTCCATCTGGTCATGCTTCAGACCTGGACTAGGTTTAAATATACTCTGGACTCAGCGCACATACAATTTGGACTCTTAATAAGTTCACCTGGCACAGCCAGAAGAGGACTGGTCACTCCCATGAGCCTGGTTTCTCTCTAGGTTTCTTCCTAAATTTCAGCCTTCGTGTGGTTTTTTCCTAGCCTGAAATTCAGCACTACTGTTGGGCTTTAAGGCCGGGTGTTTTGTAAAAGCACTTTGTGACAACTGCTGATTCAACAATACATTTGAATTTGAAATTAAGATAAGGGACTGTGATGGCCTCTCCAGAACCTTCACCTTTTTCTGCTGTGGCGGACCAACTTGGCCTTGTGCTTAAGGTCAATGTTGTGCTGGAAAGTCTAAGAGCGTCCCAAGAGCAAATTTTATGAGTGTATTTTCTGATTAAATGCTGCATTCATCCTGCAAGAAATGTTCACAAGATTTCCCGTGCCTTTAGAGAAAAATCAGTGTGCCCCCACCATGCTTCACAGTGGGGATGGTATTTTTGGACTATAGGCCTTGTTGACCCCTTTTCAAACATAGCGCTTATGGTTGTTACCATACATCTCTTATCTGGTCTGTTCACTCGTCACTTCAAATTAGTGTGCCCGAAGCTGTGAGGCGTGTCCAGATGTTGTCGGGCTTATTGTTACCAGGCTTTTGCGTGGCGATGGCACAATAAAGGCTTCTTTCTGGCAACTCGACCATGCAAATCATTTTTGTTTGTCCTTGTATTGTGCTCTTTGAAACAACCACTGCCTTTTTCCAGGGTAGCCTTTATTTCTTCTGAGGTTACCTGTGGGTTTTTTGTATCCCGAACAATTAATCTGATAGTTTTGACTGAAATCATTCTTCGTCTACCTGACCTTGGCTTGGTATCAAGAGAGCCATGCATTTTTCACTTCTTAAAAAGTGATTGAATAGTACTGACTGGCATTTGCAATGCTTTGGATATCTTTTTATATCATTTTCCATCCTTATAAAGTTCCATTACCTTGATATACAGGTATTTTGATTGTTCTTTTCTGCTCCGTATGGCTCAGTATCTAGCCTGCTCAGTGCATCCACTTGAGAGCTAACAAACTCATAGACTATTTATATCCCGACACTAATTGCAATTTATAAAGCCACAGGTGTGGGAAATTCATCTTTAATTTGCATTTTCACCTGTGTGTGTCACCGTGTGTGTCTGTAACAAAGCCGTGTATTCAAGGGTATGTAAACTTTTGATTTGGGCCATTTGGGTGATTTCTGTTCGTTTTGAAAAGGAGCCAAACAACTATGTGATAATAAATGGCTTTGTATGATCACTTTGCTTGAATAAGACATGATCAGTCATTTTCAAATTCAATGCCAAAATTTCATAATTTCTGCCAGGGTATGCAAACTTATGAGCCCAACTGTATTTCTTTAGTGTAGCATGTTTGTGTGACAGTGGAGGGCCCGTGCCCGTTCTTAATCCGCTATCGATCTGTTAACTCTTCAAACTCACATCTTGACACTCAGGGCTTTGTATTATTTATGTTGGTGTTTATGGTAATATCCCACACCTTCATGCTGCATACCTCCAGTTTATTTTACCTGATAGGGTATCAAACCGAGAGATATGTTTTAGACCTGTTTTTATATGCCCAGTGTTGCTTGATTTATATAGGAACATTGCATTTCAAAAGTGATACTGCCCTCCAGAAACAGCGTTAGCCGATTTTTCTTTTGATTGGTAGAAAGCTCCTCAGCTCAATGCTGCTTCTGCTGCCAGAATTTCTCCCTTCCACATCGCAAACCAGAGTCAGTCAGTTTTTGACCTCATTTGTCATGTGCTGCGTGGTACCTGTCGTGCACAATAGCGTATTTATTTGTGAAACTGTAGTTTTATTGTGGGCAGTGGTGTCAGGGAGTTGCACTCCCGAGTCCTAATGATAAACACTGAATGTAGCCCAGAGAGGTTATCTCTAGCTGTCATTGTCTCCTCCACCTCTCCACAGGTTGTAATGAGTGTGTGTAGAATACTAGGGCTGTGAGCCTGACCTGAGTATTTTTTCTGGAAGTAACTCTTACTGTCTGGAGGGTCTCATACATACTTAACCCCTTGGCCTATATGGACAGGACAGTTGAATTATTTTGTTTAAAGAAGGAATATAAAAAGCATGCTTAGTGGGTTTATTATTAGACTCAAAGTACTGTACGTTTTGCAGCATTTGCTGATTTCAAAATATGAAAATCCAGCATACAGTAAGTAACATGAATATTCCTGGAAAATGTGGTGTAGGCGCAATGACACAAAACGGCAATGAAGTCTTTGATTGAGAAACATAACTGTCATGTGGCCACACACCTCTCCTGCTATTTGGCAATTTTTGTTTCGTTACAGTTTTTTGCTCTCCTAGCTGTGCCTTTGAGGGATTAGAGCTAGCACATTTCTAGTTTGGAACGCAGAAGCGCTTCTCCGCCCTCACAATCACTGCTGTCGTTTCTCCGATCCAAAAACCAACCTTGACAAATGTCTTTCTGCCTCAGATGGGCCTAATTAAAAACCTTATTCTATAGCCAGCATGACTGTCTGTATTATAAAATCTCATCATATGTCGTTTGACTTTCACAAGACCGTTCAGAGCATCTGAATGCAGTGTCTGTTCGGTCATTTCAAAGCCAACTCTCAGCTCCCAGGAAGCAGGATTAGAGGCTTAGATTAGAGACTGCCTCCGGAGGAACCCCAGCTGGAGACTCAGTGACAGGAAGAAGAGAAAGCCGGAGTGCCGCCACCACTGTCCCCTCCAGTTTAAGTCTCACATCAGTGCAAAACAAATCTCATGACGCTGCTCAGGTGTGGGACAATAACTGTGCGGGAAGCTCTCTTCTGACCCGCTTGTTAAATGGGGCTGACGAAGCCCACCGCTGGAGAGTAGGACCATAACTTGAAATGCGCATGCTGTACTAGATTAGATAGTTTGAGATCGATATAGCTCGAAAGTGTTTTGTGGAACTGAGGTCTGCTGTATTGTATTGCACTGGGCTCTGTTGTAGGGAAATTGATTTTGCTTTACAGGACTCTGTGTACCTTCCTAGATGAAAAATAACATTTGTAACTATAAACGAGATTTGTCCGATTGAACCTTAATTGGCTTTCACAAAGAAAACAAATCTAATCATAAGGTCAGAGGCATGCTGGAGTTGTTACCAACTCTATTGTTGCAGTTAGCTAAATCACCATAATGTTGTTTGTGTTGAAGGCTTGTATAGCATTAGGTTAGTTATTGCTGTGCCTTAGATGCTGTTAGATGCTGTCCATAACATGCTAATTGCTACATGGCTAGAACACAGGGCTTAATGATCCACAGGAGGATTATGGGAAAGGTGCCCCTTTTGCTCAGGTAATTTTCTATTTCAATTTTCTATGAACAGAACCAGCCTCATAGCCTACAATGAATCATTCTGACAAGCAATTATCTATTCTACACAAGACCATCACTCAATGCCTTGTCTTCTTTGTTAGCTTAGCTGTGCAAGCACAGAAATGGCTTGTCACTTAGCACTGTTTGTTTGCAGCGGAGTCATATGTGCGTAATGTTGATATTCATGGCCAGTCGGATCTGTTCTCTGGTATGGTTGGTTGTTATGGACTGAGACCTTACAGGATAAGGTTGTCAGGCTTATTGTGGATTCTGCTTATTCTTTAACTGAGAGACATTTGGCCTGCTTTTTCTCTATGACAAAGGTATTCGTAATAATCACATGTAATAATTTTCTCTATGACAAATGTAATTAATCTAAAGAACGGTCTGGAATCATGATATAGAGTTAGGATTATATGTAGGTGGAGGTCCCGATATTATGTTAATGTTCTACCTTGAATGATAACAGGCCTACTTGTCAGGACTTGATCTTGTTGACAATGATTTGGATGTTTTTCCTGTTCAGTACGGTGTATGTGTTCCTGGAAAGGTCTTAACTTAGCAGAAAGACATAAAGTCCTCTCTAGTCCTGTGTGGAGGCAAATTGCAGGCAAGCACTTGTTTGGTGATGCTTGATGGGCTGTGTAATAGGGCCTGTATTAAAACAGCACTGCTGGACCAATTTAGTTCTAGCCTCATTTTCAGGCTAGACTGACACAGCAGTGCACTCACTCATCCCAAAAGGCTACACTGGCACTGCAGTGTGCACACTCATCCCAAAAGGTTACACTGCCACTGCAGCGTGCACATTCATCCCAAAAGGCTAGACTGGCACTGCAGCGTGCACATTCATCCCAAAAGGCTAGACTGGCACTGCAGCGTGCACATTCATCCCAAAAGGCTAGACTGGCACTGCAGCGTGCACATTCATCCCAAAAGGCTAGACTGGCACTGCAGCGTGCACATTCATCCCAAAAGGCTAGACTGGCACTGCAGCGTGCACATTCATCCCAAAAGGATAGACTGGCACTGCAGCGTGCACATTCATCCCAAATGGATAGACTGGCACTGCAGCGTGCACATTCATCCCAAAAGGATAGACTGGCACTGCAGCGTGCACATTCATCCCAAAAGGATAGACTGGCACTGCAGCGTGCACATTCATCCCAAAAGGATAGACTGGCACTGCAGCGTGCACATTCATCCCAAAAGGCTAGACTGGCACTGCAGCGTGCACATTCATCCCAAAAGGCTAGACTGGCACTCCAATGTGCACAAAAGATTGCTAACTGTTCTGAAGTCTCTCATAGTATACAAGTAAAAACATGTTAAAATATTGTCTCTTTCATCAAGTTGTTGGTGTATATTGAACTTCAACCAAGCTCAGTTTTGTCCTACTATGTCCCAACTTCTCTAATGAATTTTATTTAACCTACATAACATTTTTGATATTCATATTTATTTTTCTAAATATCAATTGAAACCCTTTAAACAATACATCTATCACATTTGTTCCTGTTAAGGATTAACAATATTAACAGTAATCAGCATTATTCAACATATGCCATTCTTAAGTATAACAAAACCAAACCCAAATGAAGACCCTTTTTCCATTTTCTTGTCACAGACGATGAAACTGTAGATTCGGTTGTGTTCCGTTGCAAGGTATTTTTGAACCGAATGAGGAAAGAACTTGTTGTAAACAGTCAGCGTCAAGGTCGACGACTACTTTTAGAAGGTAAGGATGAAAAAGTATTTTCAACAAAAATATTAACCATATTAACAAGCTCTTCAATTAATAATATAACGGGATGGCATATGATCCAATATGTGCTCCTGAATGGTTGTATTTACCTAGAGAATAGTTTGACTCCTGAGTGAACTAAATGAATTATGGATTTATATTGTTATTTGTTCATAAATAACCTTACAAAAAATTGAAAAGATGATTCACATAAGTCTGGTCTGTGTACTAAATACCATTTGAGAATTAAGTTGTATTTTTTCTCTTTACACTAGACAGAACACCCACACTATACAATTTGTTTGGCGTGCGTGTTAGAGTTGGGGCAATGTGACAAAATGTAATTACAGCCATCATTGAGGGTGAAAAAAAGCACAAAAGTTCAAGCATAGTCTAATTGTGAGGGGATCTCCTATGCCCTACCCTATAGGTCATTCCACAGATTAACTATAGGATTTAGGTTTGATACATCGTCCAATCTCTTCCCTATTTATTGAGTCTTCCATGATGCATTTAATTCCTTTTCTGAATTATTTTATATCCCACTCTTTTTGGACCGTGGCTTTTGCGGCACTCAAGAATGGCACCCAAAAACCTTCAGTGAAATCCTGCATGAACAGCCAATCACAATCATTTCACTTGATGTCAGATGAAAGCAAATGACCTTTCTTCCTTTTTTATGTGTTTGGTTAAGTCTGAACAGAGTTACAACAACCATTATAAAAGTTTTTGATATTTATCGGGACATTAGGATATCAATCAATCAATCAATCAAATTTATATTTTAAAGCCCTTTTTACATCAGCAGTAGTCACAAAGTGCTTTTACAAAACACCTGGCCTTAAACCCCAAAGAGCAAACAACAGTGTTGATATTCAGTGGCTGATGAGAGGGACATTTTAATTTAAAATCAGAGAATATAGGTCTGGCATGGTTTGCTCTAATATCAAGCGTTGCATATACAAAAGCTGTGAATTGTTTAATATTGTACACCATTTTTACTTAAAAATAACTGTGAGTTGATCAAGCTGTGAGCTGATCAAGTGATCAAGCTGTTACATTTGTGTCCATTTGGGGGGAATGTGATTTTCTTTTTTTATTGGGGGCTCCAATGCTTTTCATTTATATTATGACACATGGAGTAAAATTATATTATAAAGTCTTTAAGGGCATTTTAATGTTGGTTACATCATATGAAAGAAGGGGTTTTCAAATCTGAAAACCTCCCCCAAAAATCTTCTTCCTATGTGAATATTCAGACAACCCAAACAGAACAACACACAGCAAAATGTTCTAAATGCTGTTTTTCAAGATACTGTCATTCAAACACAGCATGTCACATCAATTCCCTATATATCTGTAGGAAAGCCATTAAAAATGTCTCCTCTTTAAGATTTACATCTTAGGAGTTTTGTTCATAAAGAATTACTTCACTGACAACCTGTTGAAATCAAGTAATTCACTCTAAAGGACCATGTTGTCTTCTCAAGTCTAGCATTCTCTCCATCTTGAACACAGCAAGTGTACAATGAGAACATTTCCTTTGCCTCAATTCCAGCTAGCTCAATACCAGTGTGTCACTCATCCAGAAATAAACATGACAATAATTAACAGGTTTGTGGCATTTTAGTATATTACGCAACCTTGACATGTCTCTCCTCTTCATCCTCTACTAAGGATACTCTACATGAATACCTAGTAGCGAAACCGTAATACACTGGTACTTTCATAGATTGAAAGTTGCATGATTTTTGCCATTTTTATCCCTGGTTCCTGGCAGTGTCACCACTTTTAGCAGATCTGTGGCAGAACGAAGAGGAAATTTGTGGCAAGTGTTTCCTCCATGCTGATATTGTCAGAATAACCAGGGGTTTTCCTGCATGTAAAACTCAAAGACCTAAACCTAATCTAATATGCATAACATTTTTGAATGTTTCAAATGTTTTCAAGTCCTGGATAGGCAGATGAGAACAAAAACACATGAGGGTAAAAATCTGCATTTGCAAAAAAGGAATAAAAAGATGAAAATAGTAACATGATTATATGTAAAGGATAAATACACCAATCGGCCATAACATTATGACCACTGACTGGTGAATTGAATAACACTGATTATCTCGTTTTAATGGCACCTGTTAGTGGGTGGGTTGTATTAGGCAGCAAGTGAAAATTTTGTCTTCAAATTTTATGTGTTAGAAGCAGGAAAAATGGGCAGGCGAAAGGATCTGAGCGACTTTGACAAGGGCCTAATTGCCACGGCTAGACGACTGGGTCAGAGCATCTCCAAAAATGCAGCCCTGTGGGGTGTTCCCTGTCTGCAGTGGTCATTATCTATCAAAAGTGGTCTCAGGAAAGAAAAGTGGTGAACCAGCGACGGGGTCATGGGTGGCCCATTGGTGCACGTGGGGAGCGAAGGCTGGCCCATGGGGTCCCATCCAGCCGATGAGCTAATGTAGCTCAAATTGCTGAAAAAATTTATGCTTGTACTGATAGAAAGGTGTCAGAACAGAGAGTGCATTGCAGTTTGTCATGTACCTGCAGACTAGTCAGGGTGCCCATGCTGACCCCAGTCCACTGCGAAAAGCGCCTACAATGGGCACGTGAGCATCAGAATTGGACCACGGAGCATATGGAAGGTGGCCTGGTCTGATGAATCACGTTTTCTTTTACTTCACGTGGATGGCCGGGTGCGTGTGCGTCGCTTACCTGGAGAACATATGGCACCAGGGTGCGCTATGGGAAGGAGGCAAGTCAGCGTAGGTAGTGTGATCCTTTGAGCCATGTTCTACTGATGACCCTTGGGCATTGGGCTTTTTCAGCAGAAAGAAAAAAATGGTTCAGGAATGATTTGAGGAACAACAAGTTCAAGTTGTTGACTTGGCCTCCAAATTCCCAGGGATATGCGGGACAAACGGGTCCAATCCATGGAGGCCCCATCTCGCAACTTACTTACAGTACTTAAAGGATCTGCTGCTAAAGTCTTGGTTCCAGATACCACAGTACACAATCAGAGGTCTATTGGAGTCTAAGCCTCGATATGTCAGGGCTGTTTTGGTGGCAAAAGGGTGACCTACAAAATATTAGGCAGGTGGTCATAACGTTATTGCTGACCGGTCTTTGTTGCTTGTATATCTTCGTTGCTATTTGTGAGGACTTCGTAGAATGTGTTAGCTGATCAAATGGACAGCAGGGCAGTTTTTACACTAAAATAGTTGTCTTTTTTTAAGGTGTGAAATAAACTAGCTTAAAGTTACTATAAAAAAGCACGCTGACAATGAAGAGCAAATGGCTGCTTGAGTTAAATGTTTAAGTCTGCATTTTCCTGAACACATTTTTTATTTGGATCCCCATTCGCTGATGCTATGCGAACAACTAGCCTTCCTGGGTTCTGAAATTAAACACATAAAAACAAGGCAAAGAGTACTTAACAGTGTACAATTAGCATGAAATAGAAATTCAAGACTAATGTTAATTGTGCAACGAGCGGCTGTTTTAAGCCAGCTGAATCCGTCTTTACTTCATATGGACATACTACATCACAATACCTGATCTTTGTGTCAAGAACAGTAACTCTTCAGAGACATTTTCATGTAGTGACTTGATCAATATAACTCCCCATCCAATTTTACTTCTTGAGTTATGTCAATGTCTTCATAGTTGTTTACTGATTTAAGTGCCCTTGGTTAAAAAAAAATGTATATAATGTATTTATTAAAACAGTGTGTAAATGTAAAATAAAAGCACATACGTTCATCACTGTGGGGAAACAATGCTGTGAACCATGAAATAAGTCTGATTTTCTCTTACCACCATTTATAAATTGTTTAGGCCACTAATCTTGTTCAGACACATCTGTCAACCAATAAGGGAAGGTCCAGTGGATTACTTAGACCAATTAAAAAAGCTGTGAATTCCTGAATGGGTATTGGTTTAATCTGCTAGTGTACAGACCAATCATCTCCAACAACACGATAACCAGTATGTTTTGTGCACCCAGGTACCAATCTCTGTGTTATCACTGATGCTGGACAGCTGTGTAAGCACACAGTGCAAGTGAACAGCCTCGCGAGCACTGACTTCCATACTAACAAGGTCATTTCTGCCTTATTAAAACTTGTTCATTAGGATTTTTTAAAATGTTGTAGGCTATTAACTGGTAGTATTAAGCAGCTGGAAGTTACTGAAATATTTACTGGCCTCAGAAATGCAGCTCAATTTGATGCCATAGTACCTAGTTGTATTCTGCTCAATGCCACTGATTTTGACAAATGCTGAACACTAATATGATACAACCTAAAGGCCCATATTGAATTGCAGGTCGACCAGTCTCATATGTGCTGTGCACAGTAGCCCACAGATGAGGATATCAGACAGCTTAAAGTTGATTGTAAGGAAATGTTGATTATCAAGAAAAAGTTTTTTCCCCACATTCTTCATGAATCGCTTGTTTATTACATATGCAATTTGGAAATGAAATTAACAATATAACTGTTTTTTCATAATACATTAATATTTACAGCATTGAAAACTATTTCAAGAGTGCATGTACATCATGGAAACCTGACGCCTCAATTAAAATATGATTTTATTTTTCAAGGTTCCCCAGTCAAGGCTCCAACCTAGATTGTGATGTTCAGCTTGGTGCTTCAAGAGTGCCTTTAGTCTAGTGGTTCTCAACTCCAGGCATTGACTCAAAGTACTGATTTCATTCTAGCCCTCTAAACAGTGACTGATTTAGACTTGCAACACCATGTGAATGCAATGTACTACCAAGTATAATAGAAAACAAGCAGTACTGGGTCACCAGGCTCAGAATTGAGAACCCCTGTCTTAAACCATTTATAGCCTCTTGGGAGTCTGACTCTTCACTCATTGTAATGCAAACTCCTTGTTTAGTATCAGTGAGCTCACTGGATTTGGGTGCTGACTAATGTATTCTGGAAATTCATTACTATACATTGTCATAATAGGGTCCTATTAGACAAATGGCAAAACGGGTATGAATGAAGAAAAGTAGCTCAAGGCAACATTCCTGAGGGATGCAACTGTGGAATTATGGTATGAATGTATGCTTTGTCATACGCTGAATCTGTTTAGATAACAAACAGTACCTCCGTTTGTATCCATGTCCAGGATGTCACGTTCATAGGATGTCACAGTACTGTGTTGTGGAATTTAGGGTAGCCATGCCTCCTTTATAAATTGGGGTGTAACCAGAAGTTTGGTTGAGATTGAGTGCAACAAAAAAGATGACACAATACTGCGATAATTTCAATAGAAGTTGAATTCTCTCCGTTGACTCTCTCTGGGTACATGATTAATGAATGTGACCACAAGAGAAAGAAAAGGCTGATTTCTTACACTACACTATCAGAGATCATGTTAGCTTCCATTGATGCATTGGATGGTACAGTGGGGCAAATAATATTTAGTCAGCCACTTAAAAAGATGAGAGAGGCCTGTAATTTTCATCATAGGTACACTTCAACTATGAGAGACAAAAAAAATTATCCAAAAAACACATTGTATGATTTTTAATGATTTTATTGGTAAATTATGGTGGAAAATAAGTATTTGGTCAATAACAAAAGTTCATCTCAATACTTTGTTATATACAGAGATCAGACGTCCTGGTCCCTTTGCAGAAAAACAGCCGCAAAGCATGATGTTTCCGTCCCCATGCTTCACAGTAGGTATGGTGTTCTTTGGATGCAACTCAGCATTCTTTCTCCTCCAAACACGAGAAGTTGATTTTTTTACCATAAAGTTCTATTTTGGTTCTATTTTGGTCCATATGACATTCTCCCAGTCCTCTTCTGGATCATCTAAATGCTCTCTAGCAAACCTCAGACGGGCCTGGACATGTACTGGCTTAAGCAGGGGGACACGTCTGGCACTGCATGATTTCAGTCCCTGGCGGCGTAATGTGTTACTGATGGTAGCCTTTGTTACTTTGGTCCCAGCTCTCTGCAGGTCACTCACTAGGTCCCCCCGTGTGGTTCTGTGATTTTTGCTCACTGTTCTTGTGATCATTTTGGTGAGATCTTGCGTGGAGCCCTGGATCTAGGGAGATTATCAGTGATCTTGTATGTCTTCCATTTTCTTATAATTGCTCCCACAGTTGATTTCTTCACACCAAGCTGCTTACCTATTGCAGATTCAGTCTTCCCAGCCTGGTGCAGGTCTACAATTTTGTTTCTGGTGTCCTTTGACAGCTCTTTGGTCTTGGCCATAGTGGAGTTTGAGGTTGTGGACAGGTGTCTTTTATACTGATAACAAGTTCAAACAGGTGCCATTAATACAGGTAACGAGTGGAGGACAGAGGAGCCTCTTAAAGAGAAGTTCCAGGTCTGTGAGAGCCAGAAATCTTGTTTGTTTGTAGGTGACCAAATAATTATTTTACAGAGGAATTTACCAGTAAATTCATAAAAAATCCTACAATGTGATTAACTGGATTTTTCTTCTCATTTTGTCTCTCATAGTTGATTTGTATCCATGATGAAAATTACATGCCTCTCATCTTTTTAAGTGGGAGAACTTGCACAATTGGTGGCTGACTAAATACTTTTTTCTTTTTCTTTTTGCCCCACTGTAGGTAATGTAATGCAAGTGAGCTTTCAGAAATGTATAGTCATTAAAAGCAATAGCTTAATTGAAATTCAGTAATACAGTTCCAATTTACTGTAATAAACAATTTTCTAATTTGACCTTTTGCACTATGCCCTTCTATATTTTACCCTTATATTACCAGGTAAGTTGACTAAGATGACATTCTCATTAACAGTAATGACTTGATGACTTGGGAGCAATTGAGTTTAACTGTCTTGCTCAGTAACAGAACACATTTTTCAGTTGCTGGGACCTGGAGTCGATCTCTTAAAATATGCATGCTGAAAGTCAGTAGTTAACCTGTCCAGAAAAATTGCAGGTCAAACCGAATTTTCCCTATTAGTTTACTGAGAGCAGACAGCCAAGTGATTTGGCAACTATTCAAACTGTGGACTTACTTCAGCTTGGTTTCACGTCTGTAGACAAATGTTATATCAGTCAAATAGGCTTAGCAGTACATCCCGCTACCATTCTTAATAGTTTCCAATCAATGTTTTCTTCCTAGTTTATTATGAGGAACAAAACTGCTTTTCCCATATTAAAAGCAGAATTTGATTCACGTCCGTGTTATTTCATTTGAGGTTTTTTATTTCTTTGGTGAAATATAATTATTGCTAATATCAAATATTTTAAGTTACTGAATCATTCAGGGTTCTCAAATCATTATTGAATCATTCAGGGTTTATCAACCTTTGCCATGAATTACTTTGATACTTTGAGTGTTATGTCTGGATTCTCTCCCTCACACACATTCAATCTTCGAGAATAAAATATTTTCTCTTTCTGGGCCTGAAGTATTTCACAAGAGATGTTTTTGAATACTTAGACTGCAGAGAGGGTAGGGGGAGTTGCTGCACATCCTATGGATTTGTCTCTTAATCTGCTCTGTAGTGGTGGGGTGCTTGGTTTCCCCTCCAGTGGGCTACCAGTATGGGTTTGGGGTGGGCATCATGGTGGGGAGGGGGTCATGCTGTTACAGAGCTCTGCTTGAGGGGTTAGTGACATTTGACTTTACCCTGCACAGTGAATGTCTGCAGTTTATCTTCTCTCCTCCATTCCCCCTCTTTCTCACTGTCAGTTTTGCCCTTTCTTGAGCTCTGCATTTCTCTGAACTCAATCTTCTGATCCCCTTCCTTCAATTGGTGCACTGCATTTGCGGCACCATGTTGATTCGCACAGTCTTTTCACAGGAAACCAGAACACTGGAGTGAGTTACAGTTGCTCCACAGGGTAGCTGCTATTAGGTTGTCAAGTAGCGCCTCGTAAAGGTGAACAACTACAAACCTCCTTTCGTCATTACTCTGGGAATTCTTAGATTACACTGTGGATTTCTGATCTTTTTTCATGGGCATAATTTCTGCATCCTCTTGGAACACCCACACACTGCCTCCAGGCGGCACAGTGGCAGATTATTCATTGACTTGATCTTTTAAGATAATAAGCATGCTTTCTTAGAGGCAAACACATGCTTGCATAGGCCAGTATTTTTGCTTGCGTAAGTCTGTGTAGATTGCCAAACTAATTAGGCTTTAAGCGAAAATTTATATTGACACTCCTCATCTTCCTGCATGTGAAAATGGTTCCGTATTAACAGTCACAACATTAGATTGCATTGTTTGCCTGTGACAACGATTAAAAATAATGAGCTCCAGGAATTAACTCAACATGGAATCATGTTTTGGACTGCAATATTCTTGTATTTTGTTTTTGTAAGGCATTTTACTATTCTTGAACTTCTATTGTAGAAAAAAATGTTGTCCTATGTTCTGTCTTTTGTTTTACGGGCACACCCTGATTATATTGATATCATGGGGGTGTAGACATTCTCTCTGCATAGTTGAAGTAGGAGTTCCCTGGTCATAGGACAAAGAAAGGTCAGATTCCTTCACGGGATTGTCACTGAACCTGTACCCAAGCCCAATTTCTGGAAAAACTCACCAGCTAAACATAAATGCATTGTTAGAACAAACGGCAAATTTGTTTTGTCAGCTTTCTTAATAACAGGAGCTGTGGTATCCAGAAAAACCCAGCTGGCACTTAAAAGCAAAATATCACTCCCCTGTGTTCTCCACAGAGAAGCCTCAACACAGAAGATGGCTTACTCCTCCGATTCCCTTTTATTCTCACGACTTAATCAACTAAACAGAGACCCTGGACCATGATGTCACTGTACAATCTGCTTTCATTTGATGTCATTTGGGATTTATTTGGATAGTAAGTGTTTATTTGTAAAAAAATATATATAATATATAATATACAGCTCTGGAAAAAAAAGAGACCACTCCTAATTTCTTAAATCAGCATCTCTACATTTATAGCAGCCGTTCCATTCCAGTATATGTTAAACTCCAACACAGGCACACCTTATTTTACTTAATGAGGTACTGATTAGGTGAATACATAACGCAAATCTAATTTAAAGAGGAAAAGTGTAACAGCCACTGCTGTGGTCATCACTATCCTTTTGCAATAGGACCAGCTGGATGGCAAAAACCGTGCAAGTAGTACCTCAAAGATAATTTGAATAAAAAATTACTATTCAACATGAATAGAGTTGAAAAAAAGCTTTCATTGAGGAAAAGAAGGTTGCTTTCATCCTGAACATTTCAAAGATGGCAGTTCATTAGAACAAGGTCAAGCAACAGACACTGGGGACAACAAAGCTACATACTGGCAGAGGGTGAAAATGACGACCGTCAACTCTTTCGACTGTCAACAACGGTAGGATGACAAGTGACCTACATAAAGAATGGCAAACCGCAGTTGGGATGTAATGCACGGCGAGGATGGTTCAAAACATGCTCCTTATGGGCAGGGCTGAAGTCGTGCAAAGCTGGAAAAAATCCCTTCATCAATGAGAAGCAAAGAAGAGCCAGGTTGAAGTTTGAAAAAGACCATAAGGATGGGACCGTAGAGGAATAACGAAAGGTCATCTTCTATGACAAGTAAATGTTTCTGCTTTACCCGACACCTGGTCATCTAATGGTTAGACGGAGACCTGTAGAGGCCTACATGCCACAGTGTCTCGCACCCATTGAGAAATTTGGTGGAGGATCGTGGATGCTTCAGTAAGGCTGGATTCGAGCAGATTTGTCTTTGTGATTCAACCCAAGTACAAGGTTATCCTGGAAGAGCACCTGCTTCCTTTTGCTCTGACAATGTTCCCCAACTCTGAGAATTGTTTTTTCCAGCAGGGCAATTAAGGTGTGGATAGAGGACCACCAGATCAAGACCCTGTCATGGCCAGCCCAATCTCCAGACCTGAACCCCATTGTATACCTCTGGAATTTGATCAAGAAGATGGATGGTCAAAAGCCATCAAACAAAGCCGAGCTACTTGAATTTGTATGCCAGGAGTGTCAGTCACCCAACAGCAATGTGACAGACTGGTGGAGAGCATGCCAAGACGCATGAAAGCTTTGATAAAAAATCTTGGTTATTCCACCAAACATTGATTTCTCAACTCTAAGGGCTGGCTCTCTCTTATTATCTCTGTTGGCTTTCCTCTCACGCAGCACCACCAGGATATCCTCTATCCCTATCTTCCAATTCTATTCAAATCTCAAAGCACACGTGGAAGCAATATTGTTGTCGCAAGTCTTTTACGTATACGATCCCTTCAGACAAGCAGGAAGGCAATTCCGTGTGTTCTGTTCTTTAGGCGCACTTTGATGGCATACAGTGGATATAAAAAGTCTACACACCTCTGTTAGAATGCCAGTGTTTTGTGTTGTGAAACAAAATATAAATCATGTCAGAACTTTTTCAAACTTTTAAATGAAAAATTCTATTGAAAAACAGACTGAAATCTTTGAGGGGGAGAAATAAAAATACTCACAATAGCCTGGTTGCAAAAGTGTGCACACCCTTAAACGAATGCGTTGTTGAAGCACCTTAAGATTTTTTTACAGCACTCAGTGATTTTGGGTAGGAGTCTATCAACATGGCACATCTTGACGTGGCAATATATGCCTGCTTTTCTTTGCAAAAGGGCTCCAAATCTGTCAGATTGTGAGGGCATCTATTGTGCACAGCCCTTTTCAGATCACCCCGCAGATGTTCATTTGGATTTAGGTCGGGGCTCTGGCTGGGCCATTCCAAAACATTAATCATCTTCTGGTGAAGCCATGCTTTTGTGGATTGGATGTGTGCTTTGAGTCGTTGTCTGAAAGGTGAACTTGATGTTTGTTTTTGCAGACTTCAGGCTTCCGTCTTGCCACCCTACCCTATAGCCCATTCATATGAAGAATAAGAGAGATTGTCACATATAGCACACAACCAGTACTTGCCGGAAATTCCGGCAGCTCCTTTAATGTTGCTGTAGGCCTTTAGAAAGCCTCAATGACCATTTTTTTTCTCGCCTTTTAATCAATTTTAGAGGGACATTCAGTTCTTGGTAACGTCTCTGTTTTGCCATATTTTCTCCACTTGATGATGCCTGCCTTCACTGTGTTCTATGGTGTGTATATATAATGCTTTGGAAATTATTTTGTACCCTTCTACTGATTGATATATTTCAACAATGAGATCCCTCATTGGAAGATCTCTGCCAACCATGGCATAGAACAGCTGAACTTTATTTGTGATTAATCAGAGTCAGTTTAAATGATAGCAGTTGTGTAATTACTTGTATTTAACATGAGTGTGAATGTGATTAGTTAATTCTTAACACAGCCACATCCACAGATATAAAAGGGTTTGCATACTTATGCAACCAGGTTATTGTAAGGTTTTTTATTTAATGTTTTAGGTTTATGTTTCCCCCTTGAAGATTTCAGTTTCTTTTTTAATTGAATTGTTTACATTACAGGTCACATTAAAAGTGGAAAAAGTTCTGACATGATTTGTCTTTGTCTCATTCTTTAACATCAGAAAAACCTGGCATTTTAACAGGGGCGTGTAGACTTTTTATATCCACTGTGAATGTATATGATTAGTTTTGAACTCATGGGCGGTGTGGGACTGAACTGTACCCTAAGAGGCCATTCCATAATGGGGCCTAAGTTCTTTTTACTCTGACGGCATAGTTCTGTTGTTTTTCCTGTTCCATCTATGATCTGCTATTTGAGAGGCACACATTGTCAGCCCTGTTCTTGTTTATGTGTTTTTTTTCTATTGTGAATGCCGTACCATGTCCTAGTTTTGTTGAAGAATGGCCCATTTACATCCTTCGAACAACCGATCCAAAAAAATACCCATTGTCTGATTTTCCAGACAACCAAAGAACACAAGCCATCGGACTATTTTGCTACATAACTCCATGATTATAAAGATCTGCCGCTGTGCTAGTTCGACCAATAGCAGTGAATAGTTAGTTGACGACTGGCGGCGCTACCCAGGTAAATCGCTGCTAGTTTCAAACATCCACAGGTTTGGGGTGATCGAAGTAAGACATCCTCTGTTCTTTTCTCTACTTCAGACTACTGTGCCAGTGGAACGAGTCAGATATATTCCCTTTACAATTGTCCCACTTTATTATGAGTTCAAAAGGAACAGCCACTAAAGTTTACCAAATGTAAAAATAGAATAACAGTACTAGAGATCCACCTGCAGCTATTTGAAATACATTCAGTAAATGTAAGTTGTTTCAGTTCATTCTGAGTAAAGTGTCTTGATGAATAGATTAGGTCTAAGCTATATAAATGTGGAGTGTGACATAGGAGCCAATGAAATGAATCTGTCACAGAAAACTATATTTTCAAGGAAGTCATTCCTGTAAGGACTTACCATAAATGGCACCTGTTTTTAAAGTTAAAAATTCAGGTAACTAGGTCCACACTCATTGAGAGAATCTTTCTAAGACAGACATGGCCAAAATTGCACCACATAAAATTACATAACTAAATACAGAGAATCACAGTTCCTATCTTTACATAGATTTTTGTAGATAGTGCCAAAACATTTGCAGCATATATTTGTATATCTATTTAAACTCATTCAATGTTACTATATATAATTAGAAAACCTTTTAGCACTAGATACAGGGAGCACATCTTGGAAGATTTTTGTATTACATTTTTTTCTCAGTAAAGGTCTGAATAGCATTTGAGAGCTCTGGAAATGTTAATCATTATTTTAATGGACTCCCAATTTGATATAATGGAAAAATATAGTAAGAGGGACACCTGAATTTGTTAAAGAGGAATAGAGCTGGGCGAGTATTCAAGTAAATATCGTATAAAACTTGTGTTTATCGTGATATTGCTGTTTTTGCTAAAAATGCCTTCAGAGTAAGAAAGGATGTGTGAGATGCAAGGGTTACAAGTGCGTTAAAGGTCAGGCAAAAAGGAAAACAATTAAACACCAACAACACCAAGGACAACGTTTCTGTTCGTTTATCTGAAATGACAGCAATGTTAACCCACACGGTCACAAACAGTACAAGAGGTTTATGTGACAGGAAACTTAAATAACCATATAATAACTAATGTGGTGCAGGTGTGTCAGGGGGTGCATTGCTGCCTTGAGGAGTGCCGGTGGGGCAGAGGGTGCGGAGCGCCATGCGGAGCAACCATCTCAGGATGTTTCAATGCTGCACATCAGTGGTAGTTCATTTGAACTATTCACATTTGTTTTGTTTGTTTTAGAGGATACTATTTTTAAAAGTTGTACAAACCAAAACCTGTTTTCATTTGTGATCTCAGGTTTTAACTTTACGATAAAACTGTATTTCAAAAAAGGTATGTGTTTTGTGTAAATTGTAATAAAAAATTATGATGACATTGATATACTAATGAATGTTTTGTCATTAATGTCATATCAATGAAAAATCTTGATGTACGTTTTGGGCCATATTGACCAACCCTAAATAGTAACTGTCTTGTTTTTCAAAACCAGAATATTTTGTAAGCCAGCATGTCTTGTTAAGTGGTTTTCTCTGATTTGGTGTACTTTGAGTGCTGCGTTTGGTTGTGTAGTTGATTGGTATTTATACCTGCAGCACAACCCCTCGTCAAACACCAATGGACAATAATTCATTCTATTTATTCAAACGCCTGTTCTTCCTCTCTCATTTGTCTTTTTCTTATCTCTCTTCACCCTTCTCACCTTCTCTTACTCTCTCTTCTTGCCCCATTCTTCCTGACTTTACTCTTGACCAGGGAACAGTATACTCCACTCTGCGGCAGACAGTGTGACCAGTGCTGTACAGAAGGCCAGCCAGGCGCTGAACGAGCGAGGGGAGCGGTTAGGCCGGGCGGAGGAGAAGACAGGGGAGATGAAGAACAGTGCTGAGCAGTTTGCTGTCACTGCGCACAAGGTGAGACCCATACACAGGCAGTCATGTACCCTGCTCAAGAAAATTAATAGAAAATGGTAATGCAGTAATAATGGCAAGACCAAATGTGCAACAAAGCAATTGGATGGTGGAACATTTACAAGTATTAAGTATATGTATGGTGGATATAAAAAGTCTACAAACCTCTGTAAAAGTGACAGATGTTTGTGATGTAAATGAATGAAAAAGATAAATCATGTCAGAACTTTTTCCACTTTAAATGTGACCTATAATGTGAACAATTCAATTGAAAAACAAACTGAAATCTTCAAGGGGGAAAAATGTAAAACAAAATCCTTACAATTACCTGGTTGCATAAGTATATCTAGGGATTTGGCGGTGTTCAGATTTAACCCATCATGTTCAAACACATGTTAAATAGCAGTCATTACACACCTGCCATCATTTTAAAGTGATCACAAATAAAGTTCAGCTTTTCTAGTAGGATTTTCCTGACATTTTCTTAGTTGCATCTCATAGCAAAAGCCGTGGTCGGCAGAGAGCTTCCAAAGCACCAGAAGGATCTTATTGTTGAAAGATATCAGTCAGGAGAAGGGTACAAAAGTATTTCCAAAGCATCATATATACCATAGAACACAGTGAAGACAGTCATCATCAAGTGGAGAAAATATGGCACAACAAAGACTACCAAAACTGAATGTCCCTCCAGAATTGATTAAAAGACAAGAAGAAAACAGGTCAGTGAGGCTTTCAAGATGCCTACAGCAAAATTAAAGGAGCTGCAGGAATTTCCGGATTGTGACAACAATCTCCCTTATTCTTCATATGAATGGGCTATGGGGTAGGGTGGCTAGACGGAAGCCTTTTTTTTTTTACAAAGTAAGCATCCAAGCCTGGCTGAAGTTTGCAAAACAAACATTAAGTCTCCCACAACACGCAGGGAAAATGCGTTATTGTCTGATAAAACCATGGTTGAACTTTTTGACCAGAATTCCAAAATGTATGTTTGGCGCATTACCAACACTGCACATCACCCTAGGAACACGATACCCACAGTGAAGCGTGGTGGTGGCAGCATCATGCTTTGGGGCTGTTTTTCTTCAGCTGGAACTGGGGCCTTAGTAGTAGTAGAAGTATGAACAGTTCTAAATACCAGGTAATTTTGGCACAAAACCTTCAGGCTTCTGTTAGAAAGCTGAAGATGAAGAGGAAGTTCACCTTTCAGCAAGACAATGACCCAAAGCCACAAAAGCATGGCTTCACCAGAAGATTAACGTTTTGGAATGGCCCAGCCAGAGCCCAGACCTGAATCCAGTTGAACATCTGTGGGGTGATCTGAAGAGGGCTGTGCACAGGAGATGTCTTTGCAGTCTGACAGATTTGGGGGGCTTCTGCAAAGAAGAGTGGGCAAATATTACCACGTCAAGATGTGCAATGCTTATAGACCCCTACACAAAAAGACTGAGTGCTGTAAGAAAATCAAAAAGTGCTTTCACAAAGTATTCATTTAAGAGATTGCACACTTATGCAATCAGGTTATTGTTAGTTTCTTTTCTATCTTTTTCTAAGATTTCAGTTTGTTTTTCAATTGAATTGTTCACATTATACTAAAAAGGTTATATTAAAGGTTGTCTTGTTTTTTTACATCACAAAAATCTGGCATTTTTACAGGGGTGTGTAGACTTTGATTACTGGTAGCATGAGGCGGAACCTGCAGCCCATTCAGGTTGCACAAATATTCCAGCTCCTCCAGGATGACACATCTGTATGTGCAGTCGCAAGAAGGTTTGCTGTGTCTCCCAGTACAGACTTGACTATGGAGATACCAGGAGACGGGCCATTACATAAGGAGAGCTGAACAGGACTGTAGGAGGGCATCAATACCGGTATCTGCTCCATTGTGCATTTGTGAGAGGAGGAACCACAATTGGCGTTCTCTTCACAGATGCTAGCAGGTTCACAGTTAGCACATGACAGATGACACCGTGGTAAACATTATGCTGCTTGCAAAATCATCCAGCATGACCGGTTTGTCAGTGGCTCAGTGATGGTCTGGGGAGGCATATCCTTGGAGGTCGCATAGCCAACGGTACCCTGACCGCTGTGAGGTACCAGGATGAAATCCTCAGACCCATCGTCAACCCTTACGCTGGTGCAGTGGGCCCTGGGTTCCTTCTGGTGCAGGACAATGCCTAGCCTCATGTGGCCAAGATGTGTGTGCAGTTTTTGGATGACAAAGGCATTGATGCCATTTACTGGCCCTCACGTTCCCCAGACCTGAATCCAGTTGATAATCTATGGGACGTTGTATATTGTTGCATCCGACGCTGCCACAGACTGTCCAGGAGCTCCATGATCTAGGTATGGGAGCAGATCCCAAAGGACACCATCCACAATCTCATGCACAGACATTGTCTGGAGTGAATACAGGCACGTGGGGGCCATACACTACTGAATCACATTATGAGTTGCCGTGATGAAATTCACGCAAGTTGGAACAGCCTCTGATTTCTATTGTTTACTTTGATTTTCGGTGTGAGTTTGAATCCAGTCGGTTCGTGATTTTGGTTTCCATTGACTGTTGTTACATCATTATGTTCTCAACGAATTACACAATGTACTGTGAAGATTTTGATCTTAAATATATTTTGTTCATCAAGACTCGATGTGTGATTTTAGGGTTTCCTAAATTCTTTGGAGCAGTGTTTATACCAGCACTTTATTACATGTCTGTAGTCACCCTTTGCCTTGACGACAGCTTTGCATGAACACTCTCTACCATTTTCATGAGATTTCACCTTGAATGCTTTTCCAACAGTCTTGAAGGAGTTTCCAAGAAACGTAGAGTAAAGGAAAAGCAATCACTTGTTGATGTAGTGCTACAATGGTACCTACGTTTTCCCATTGTCTTTGAATGACAATTCCTCCCCTTAAATGTGAACTCAGTTGGGGTAATTGAAAATGTTTTTCTCCATCCTTAGTAAGAGGTTAGTTTGTTGCCTCTGGCCTCCCAGCAGGGTGATTCACAAGCTAGATGTTCTTGTTAGCAGTCACTCTTCTCCACAGTGCATTGCTCTATTTTTTTCTTTCATTCCCAGCACTTTTCTGTAGGCTGCTCTTGTTCTCTCCATTCAACTGTGTCACACAAATAGAGAACAATTTGCCTGCTGCTTAACGATCCCATTAGCATAATATGATTTCCTTCAAAATCAGGAAGGAAATAATCAAATGAGTTGTGGTGTGCTTCTAACACACACCCACCACTATGATCCAGACATCTCATGTCACAACTATATCATTTGGTGATCCGCTGTTCTAGAAGCAGTGTAATAATATTTAATGAAGTCAGTACTGTGCTTAGTGGTTTAGAGATCTATCTGAGCTTTATGTGTTTATTTGTTCAAAAGGCCTCTATATAACATTTAATTTCACAAAAAGAAACCCGAAAAACAAAAATATTTTTACGGTCTAAAGTCTATTTTGTAAAATAATATAATATATTCTTCCAAACTTCTTGCTGGATTTGACATTAGTACCCCATAAACAAAAAAATTTAATAAAACATATGACCCCCAAATCTGCCACTTCTGCTAGGTAAGAATCAATGTTGTTTGTTAGCAATTTGGTGGTTACCAGTCATTATCAGGTGACAGGGTTTCTTTGGCAGAATATGTTCAGTTTTGAGCATGATGGTAGCAGCATAATGCAGTGGGGATGTTTTTCATACAGCCAAATCACACATCCCAAAGTCAGGCGTAGATTTGGGACCAGTCTGTGGAAGTCCTAATTAGGAGGCAGAAGAACGTATGTTTTGGAGTGTGGTTATGCTCTCCACCGTTGCCTTAAAAGTGTATTTCGCTGTCAGAATTGAAAATGTCAACATGTGTGGTCAGCCACAGTGCAATGCTGTTGGCTAATGGTTTCACATGTGGCTGCTGCTTCAAAATCATCGCTTTGCACTTCAAGGGGCCTATGTGATTTACCTTTTGCTCATGATACTTTAACAATGAAATGCTTTTAGAATTTGCTTCCCTCTATGGTTTTAACATGCATTTTTAAAGAAAGAATAGGTCTGATGATAAAATGATATTGGTAACTGTATGTACTACATATTGTAAAATGTAAGACAGTATGTAAGGCATACAGCTTAAATTACACACAAGAACTGTCTTTTTCACGGTATTATTCTAGCTATGATTAATAGGAGAGAGTTAAAGACAGACTTCGTGAACTGCTGAACTTGCCCCCAACTGGCCTTGGAGAAAGAGGGACATAGTCACAAAGTATATTTCACCAAGGAAAGGATAGAATCGACATGAGTCTGAGAGAGGGAATAATTTATCCTTTTATTTTTACTGATTTTGGATTAATGTCTCAGTTATACACCAGAAAAACAAGATGTTCGCACAGTAGCACCTTTGATCATAGAGCTTACAGAACAAGGTTTGGAGAGAGCAACAAGACATGCCTAAATAGACATCAGGTCATAAGTGTGTGACTGGGTGTATGCTACAATAAAGGGCCCTCACTCTGTTACGGAAATGAAATACATTTTTCTAAAAGTGTTCACATGGAAACTTCCAGTAGGATAATGGGCCATGCTGGCGCATTTTGTCTTGGAATGGATGCATGAACATGACTGAGAGTTCAGTTTATATCAAAAGCTCTGCTTAACACTGGCAAGTGGGTGGTAAGAATGAATCCACTACTCTGAAAGCACATCTAAAACTTACCAGAAAGCATGAGTGACCTACATGCAATGTAGGGTTTTGTGATCAAATGTGACCATAATTGCTTTTTGAACAAAAATCTAAAGACTAGGTGTGGTGTAAACCCAACACTCCCATGCCTGTAGACACCCCAACCCAACAGTTACATATGGTGGTGGCAGAAGCATGCTGTGAGGATGCTTCATAAATTGAAGAATGAGCACGGCAAAATCTTCGAACACTGTGCAAGAGAATGTTTGCCCCAAAAAATTAAAGCTTGGGAGGAAATACACAAATCACCAAGACAATCTAAGCAACATTGGTGTATGGCATGTCGTACAGTGGCCCAGTCAGAAACCTGATCTCAATTGCAAATCAGTGGTACTATTTGAAAATTACAGTCTTAAAGTCTTTTCCAACAAACCCGAACAACGGTGAGCAAATCTGCAAAGAATTGGCCAAAATCACTTCAACAATGTGTGTTAAGCTAGTGCATACTTATAAACTTAAAATGTATTAAACCTGTACAGTATGTAGTCCTCTGTGAAAGCTGTCACCTTACATCTAGCCCTGTGAAATGATTGCACTTAGCCCACCATAGACTTGTGCTCTGCACTGTTTTCAACTGCTGTTAACATTGAAAAATGCTGTTTGTGTTTTGATGAACTTCATTCTGTACCAGCCAACTGTTGGTTTGGGGTCTGCCCCTACTCTACCTCTGCAAAGTCATTGTGAAAGATACCACATATCGTTTTTTCCATGTCTTTGATCCTTATTCAGTATTTTAAAGTGGACAACATATGGTTATCTTTTTCCAGGCAAGGCAGAGTGTGTCTGTGTGAAGGTGACCTGCAGCATGAAACTGTACACTTTCTGTCGGTTTTTCCCACCTGATGGGTCTCTCAATGTGACTTCAGTCCATTAGCAGCACTGTTGAGCTCTCATCATTCTCTCAACTGGAGCAGGAGTTACTGCTGGGTGCTGCAGCTCTGCTGCCCTCACCTGTCAGCTATTTAGATTTCCCTTCTGCTTAGAAACAGTGTGGTGTATTTGTGTTTGTGTGTAAGACCCCGGCCTCCTCTAATGAGCCTCCAGCCAGGATTGTTATCATGTGAATTAGATTGGTGGCCCTTGCCTTCTCCTTAATGAGCCTCAAGCCATTCCTGTTGGAACGCTCGTTAATGAGATGAATGAAGTCTCAGACTAACCAGTCACTCACTGATGAAAACACTGGGGCCTTTGCCGCCTACCAACCTCTGTGGCATAATAGGGCTAATAATATATTATTCCTGTCTGCCTAGAGAATAAAGCCTGCATCTATCCATTTTATTACCATTCCAAACCTTTTTTTTTTTAAATGCTAGCTTGCTACACTGAGATTATAATTTTTTGCTGCAGTTCTCAAGTGTTAAGCATGTTTGTTGGGCTATATACAGTAGACAAAGTTGAGTATGGTAATTGTAAATAAAATAATATATCTTGGTTGTACAGTGCTGTTATTTAAGTATATTACCCGAATGTTTAATGTACCCAGTATTATGTATATCCCTACTGCACAACTGACTTGAAGCCTAATTTTCGTCCCCTCCCTCTCTCTCTCCTACTCCACAGCTGGCCATGAAGCACAAGTGTTAAACAATTGCCAAACCTTCTGAGGTAAGGCTCTGCCAAGTGAGCCAGATGCCATACACAGGATGGATTTCAGAAGTTTCTTTTTTTACAACTTTTAATATACTCATGTTAACAAAAGTAACATTTACATTTTATTCCATGTCCTTGTTTCTGATGAAGATTTGATGATAAGAAATGGTAAAAGAGCTAACTCAAAACTCCCTCCTTTGCCCCAAAAGTGTTCCTTGACTTTACCCTAGCACATTGAGACATTATATGTCACTTCATATATATATATATATATATATATATGATGATGTGACATATATATGTGTGTATGTATGTTTGTGTGTGTTGCTGAAGAGGACAATACAGAAGAAGAATGTGATACGTGGGTATACGATGATGGCTATTTCCCGAGACAATATACTTTTGAACATCGTGAACTTGTCTAAAGGATAGAACACTTTCACTTCATTACAAAATGTGTGAAGGATATTTGTGTTGCTTCTCAAACTACTGCTGGAAGCATTCAAGTCACGTTTATTGTCCTACAAGACTGTATCAAGATTTAGACTGTAAAACAATATTAAATGTCTGATCCATGAATTCAAGTGACACTTTTTGCTGGTGCATGGTCTTTCACAATAGACAGTCATTACAAATGTTTGAATAAACCTACTCTCCAAAAATGACTCAAATAAAACATTACTATTGGTAACATTTCTAAATGGAGTAACTATTTGTGAAGTCAGATGGTTCATTTTAATATGAGATTATAGTACCATTGCAAGTAAGCTTAAACTGTTATAAGAACTTACAAGCCTGTTTTTAGTTAATTCTACTACAAATTACCATGTCAATATTGATGAAGCATCACTTAAAGAAATGAATTACCTTTCTAACCCTTTGAACTCTGACTGTGCTCAATCGTTATTTTGGGTTAAATCAGTGTTATTTTTTTCCCAATTGTTAATGTGTAGATTGAAACCGTTTTCAATAGCAGTATTGACTTGCACAAAGGCTGTAATTGTAGCTTCAAACCATATAGTGAACCACCCTCCCAGATTGTGTGGATGTTGTTTTACTTTTATATTTTGGATTTTATATGATGCTTTTGCAATGTGTTGCCAACCTTAACTTGCAGAGGACTGTTTAGTTACATTACGTATATTTTAGTTGCCTCAGATTCTAGTCAGCTTTACTGCTTGCATTTTCGATGTTTATTGTTTTATAAAAAAAAAATACAGAAAATCATTTGAATTATGCTTATAAAAATGTTTGTACCTAGTAGAAGCCCAATGAATAATTGTCTTAATTGTGAATTTGTTTTCATCCATTATATTTCAGATAACACGTCAACAAGTCCCTAAACAATCCAAGAGCAATGGTCCTATATTGGTGCCTTTAAAACATTGTTTTTAATTAGATTTTCAGTTACCTGTTTTTTGTCTTTGCCAGTGTGAGTTTATGGCATCACTAATGGGAACCCAGGGTAACACTGATTTGCTAGATTAATAACCAAAGGGAGAAAGTAGTGAAAGTATTTTTTGTAGCTGGTTTCAAAAAAAGGATGTAGTTTAAGATGTATGAAGCTCGGATGTGTATTGTGTAAGGAATGCAGAAGGTCATAGTACGTAGAGTAGGCTTGTAGAATGAATAGGTAGCTCTAAATGATTGTCTCAGTACCAGTCAAATCTTATATACTGACTATTGGTAATTTGGATTTGAGAATAAGGCCAATAGATTTTGGTAGTAATTTAAAAAAGTTCCATAGCTTGGTAGTAGTCAAATAAACTTAAATATTTGTTGGGTTTTTTGTGTTTTGATTACTTTTTTCCTATGTAATAGGACTATCCTAATGGAACTACAATTTTTCTTTTTAACTATTTTGTTGCAAGAAATAAACATGTTTAAAGCAAATATTCAGTCTGTAATTCAATTACAAAGTCGTCACTGTATGTGTAATATATGACTGCTTATTCACTGGAAAAAATATTTACTCCTTTAATCTGATTGTGTGTGTTTTGATATATATTTGCATATGCATCACTGATTGGTTGATTGGAATGATAACCCATCCCGGTATCAAGAAGAACAGTCATCAGTCAATCTTCTGAAAAGTAGCTTTTTGTGAAAATAAATCTTTGCACGTCTTGAATGATTTTTTTCAATAGGATCATTGTTCTCACCTGCAATCAATGCCCTAGTCTAGTTCTTTTGTGTACAAAATAAAGCACTGTACTGCACTGTATGTAAATAGTTTATCTGGATTAGGAGGAGGCGGATTGCATATGCAAATAATATACAGCCAATATGTAAGTACACCACCTGGAAAATTGTCTTTTTTTCATATTTGGATAATTGAGCTTAATTCCAACTGTTTGCGTTGATGACGGAAAGCCAATTTAACAAATTATGCAAAAAGTGAACTTTGATACTGTGTAATTTCCTTATGAGGAACAAAGTTTACCATGAAATTCAATGGCGAAATTAGAATTATCTGAACCAACCAGTGCAAATGATCAGAATATTGTTAGAGCAATACATTAGAGGGTCCAGCCTTATACAAAGATTTGACACTGTATGGTTTGATATTGACCAAGTGGGTATGTGGTTACACATCATGCCAAGATCAAAATACCCTCTCCAAGGACACCAGAAGACAGATTGTTGATGCCCATAATGCTGGGAGGTTTTACCAAGCAATTTCCAAGCAATTTGAAGTCCATCATCCCAGTGTTCAATGGATTATTTACATACCGAGAAAAATTGCTGACCACTGGCAGTCAACATAGGACAGGCTATCCCACAAAGAACAGGCCAAGAACTGTAGAAGCTCAAGAAGTCTCTGAGAGTCCTGGGATCAGTGTATATATTTTTTTATAGTCAACAGTCAGAAAGAGAGTGCTCAAATGCTGGTCTATGTTGGAAGTCAAGAAAGAGCCTCTTTGTTTAAAAATGAATAGCAAGACACAATTAACATTGCCAGGCATTACCTGAGTTAATACAAACTGCTGGTACTATGTGCATTGGTCAGAGTTTGCTGATTTGTTTGGCTGCATTGCCAAACACCATGTTTGGTGTAAACCACACTACATCTGAACATTCTTGAGGAGAATGTGAGGGCATTTGTCAAAAAGCTAAAGCTGTACCGAACATGAAACTTGCCACAGGGCTATGATCCAAAACGAACAATCATAGCTTCATGTGAATGGTTATAAAAAAAAAGTGTAATTTTATGACACAGTTAAAACCCAGTTCTTAATCCAATCAAAATGCTCTGAGGGGACTGGCCCTAAAACATGACACAGTTGAAGCAGTACTATAAAGAACAGTGCAAATATTCTTCCCATTTGTGTCAGGGACTGATGGACTGTTAGAAGAAATGGTTAAGCGAATATATTTCAGCAGAAAGGGCCGGCAACAGCTTTTAAACCAGGGGTATCCTTGTTTTTTTCTGCAATATAAACGTGCATTGTTGATAACCGATTTTAAAGTATAATCTTAAAATATTTCTATCCTATTTCTATTCTATCCATCTTGGCTTGTACCAAATTGATAGCAAGTTTCAGGATATGTTTAACAGTTCTGTAATGATACGTAAACTTTGGATTATTATTTGCTTGGTCATATGACACATTATGTTGCTGATCTTGCAAACTAAACAACATTCTTTTTTTTTTTAAGATTTGATTCAACTTGATTGAACAGTGCAAATATAGGGAAGAAAATGTACAAGTATATCTGTACAATTGGAATGTATGGCAATGCATTGCATATGGGAATTCTAAATGCACAATGGAGGCAAATAGAAGGGGGATAATGTACAAGTTCTAAGTACAGTGAGTGTAAAAAGTACAGGTGCTGGTCATATAATTAGAATATCATGAAAAAGTTGATTCATTTCAGTAATTCCATTCAAAAAGTGAAACTTGTATAATGTATACATTCATTCCACACAGTCTGATATATTTCAAATGTTTATTTCATTTAATTGTGATGATTAAAACTGACACCTAATGAAAATCCCAAATTCAATATCTCTGAAAATGTTTGTTACTTAAGACCAATACAAAAATGGATTTTTAGAAATGTTGGCCAACTGAAAAGTATGAACATGAAAAGTATGAGCATGTACAGCACTCAATACTTAGTTGGGGCCCCTTTTGCCTGAATTACTGCAGCAATGCGGCGTGGCATGGAGTTGATCAGTCTGTGGCACTGCTCAGGTGTTTTGAGAGCCCAGGTTGCTCTGATAGTGGCCTTCGGCTCTTCTGCATTGTTGGGTCTGGCGTATTGCATCTTCCTCTTCACAATACCCCATAGATTTTCTATAGGGTTAAGGTCAGGTGAGTTTGCTGGCCAATTAAGAACAGGGATAGCATGGTACCTTAAACCAGATATTGGTAGCTTTGGCACTCTGTGTAGGTGCCAAGTCCTGTTTGAAAATGAAATCTGCATCTCCATAATTTTGGTCAGCAGCAGGAAGCATGAAGTGCTCTAAAACTTCCTGGTAGACAGCTGTATTGACCTTGGACCTCAGAAAACACAGTGGACCAATACCAGCAGATGACATGGCACCCCAAACCATCACTGACTGTGGAAACTTTACACTGGACTTCAAGCGACATGGATTCTGTGCCTCTCCTCTCTTCCTCCAGACTCTGGGACCTTGATTGCCAAAGGAAATGCAAAATGTACTTTCATCAGAGAACATAACTTTGGACCACTCAACAGCAGTCCAGTCCTTTTTGTCTTTAGCCCAGGCAAGACGCTGTCTTGTTCAAGAGTGTCTTGACACAAGGAATGCGACAGCTGAAACCCATGTCTTGCATACGTCTGTGCGTGGTGATTCTTGAAGCACTGACTCCAGCTGCAGTACACTCTTTGTGAATCTCCCCCACATATTTTCTTTCCCTTCGCCTCTCTATTAATGTGCTTGGACACAGAGCTCTGTGAACAGCCGGCCTCTTTAGCAATGACCCTTTGTGTCTTGCCCTCCATGTGCAAGGTGTCAATGGTCATCTTTTGGACAGCTGTCAAGTCAGCAGTCTTCCCCATGATTGTGTAGCCTACAGACTGAGAGACAATTTAAAGGCCTTTGCAGGTGTTTTGAGTTAATTAGCTGATTAGAGTGTGGCACCAGGTGTCTTCAGTATTGAACCTTTTCACAATATTCAAATTTTCTGAGATATTGATTTTGGGGTTTTTATTAGTTGTCAGTTATAATCATCAAAATTAAAAGGAATGAACACTTGAAATATATCAGTCTGTGTGGAATGACTATATACATTATACAAGTTTCACTTTTTTGAATGGAATTACTGAAATAAATCAACTTTTTGATGATATTCTAATTATATGACCAGCACATGTATTTGATCCCCTGCTAATTTTGTATAGTTGCCCACTTGACAAATTATCTGTCTATATTTTAATGATAGATTTATTTGAACAGTGAGAAACAGAATAACAAAAAAATCCAGAAAAACGCATTAAAAAAAATGTATGATTGATTTGCCTTTTAATGAAGGAAAAAAGCATTTGACCCCTCTGCAAAACATGCCTTAGTTCCTGGTGGCAAAACGCCTGTTGGCAATCACAGAGGTCAGATGTTTCTTGTAGTTGGCCACCAGATTTGTACACAGATCAGGAGGGATTTTGTCCCACTCCTCTTTGCAGATCTCCAAGTCATTAAGGTTTCAAGGCTGACGTTTGGCAACTCGAACTTTCAGCTCCTTCTGCAGATTTTCTATGGGATTATGGTCTGGAGAGTGGCTCGGCCACTCCAGGACCTTAAAGTGCTTCTTTAGCCACTCCTTTGTTGCCATAGCCATGTGTTTTGGGTCATTGTCATGCTGGAATACCCATCCATGACCCATTTTTAATGCCCTGGCTGAGGGAAGGAGGTTCTCATCCAAGATTTAACGGTACATGGCTCCGTCCATCGTCCCTTTGATGCGGTGAAGTTGTCCTGTCCACTTTGCAGAAAACACCCCCGAAGCATTATGTTTCCACCTCCATATTTGATGGTGGGGATCTTGCATGGAGCCCCAGACCATAGGACGTTGATAGTTCTTTTGTGTTTCTTCCATTTGCGAATAATGGCACCAACTGTTGTCACCTTTTCACCAATCTGCATGGCGATGGTCTTGTAGCCCATTCCAGCCTTGTATAGGTCTACAGCTTTTTGGTCTTGACCATGGTGGAGAGTTTGGAATCTGAAGGATTGATTGCTTCTGTGTACAGATTTTATCCCTTTATGAGTGTGCTCCTAATCTCAGCTCGTTACCTGTTATAAAAGACACCTGAGAGCCAGAAATCTTTCTGTTTGAAAGGGGATCAAATGCTTATTTCCCTTATTAAAATGCAAATCAATTTATAACTTTTTTGACATGCGTTTTTGTTGTTCTGTCTCTCACTGTTCAAATAAACCTACCATTAAAATTACAGACTGATTATATCTTTGCCAGTGGGCAAAAATACAAAATCAGGGGGGATCAAATACCTTTTTCCCCTCACTGTATAATGTATGTAGAAGTTGGATAAATGGTTGTGCAATTCTCAGTGGCATTTTGAATGTGCAATCGTAGCAAATCCAGGGTGTAGGGTAGCATGTGCACTGAAATGCAGGGATAGCAGCAATGAGGTTCCCGAGGTGGACGTGTATGTAGCAATTGAAAATCCAAGTGCAGTGACAGTTCTAAATGTGCAATGAGGGCAGGTTTAAGGTGCAAGTTGGCATGTCCAAATGAAATACAGGAATAGCAGCAATGACACGTAACTGTAGACATCTGAAAATGTCCTTATCGGGCATTGCGAGGCAGTTACAGAATCCAGTAGTACAAAGGGTGGGTGTGGTTAGTGATGGGTCACAGAGTTCAGCAGGGTTACAGTAGATGAAAATAAACCTCTTGAGCCTGCGGGTTCGATAACGGAGAGACCTGTACCGCCTGCCTGATGGAAGGAGGGCAAACAGTTTGTGGCATGGGTCTGAACACCGCTTGCGCTGGAGGTCTACGATGGCTGTGAGCTGGGTACCTGTGATGTGATGTGCTGGGTAGGTATCGCCCCCATTACAGGGCTTTCGGTTCGACTTCGGAGCAACCACCAAACCACACTGCTCGATTTCGATTTTGACCAAAGCTAAATGCAAAGCTAGCATTATGTTTGGGACTTGGTAAGACTTGGTAAGACTGGGACTTGGTAAGACATTTTGGTTGGGACCTATTGAGACAACATGGTAAGACTTTCTTCTCCCACGGCTATAGCATGGCCCTCTGGGATTAGATCCTTCTGCTTGACTAGAAAGGGACGAGCTGACCTTCATGACTACAACTTAGTAAATGTCTTTTGAGGTAATCAACTTGTAGCGTGGTGGTTTAGTTTATAAAGCCCCCTGTAAAGTTAGCCCCAAATGAGACATAACTTTCTTCAAATAGAAATGGAGCTTGTATATTGATTATGATTTATCTACTGAGGGAGTCACAAGTGACTGTATTGCTGACGAGCCGGAGCGTTAGATATAGTAATGATGTAAGAATATGTGATCTATTATGCTCAAGAGGGTGCCAGTATAAAGTGCCCATAAAACCGCTCCGGTGCCTAGCAGTACTGTCATGACTCCCGAAACAGTGAATCATCCTCTCCATTTTCCTTTCCTCCAAAAAACGACTTAGCAATAACCTTGTCCCTGCCCTGTTATCGAGGAGTTTGGGTCTGTTTTAAGGCTAATGGAGGACAGGTCCCAATTCATACAAGCAGGTTTTTAACGGTCTAAGGACAGAAAGTGCTACGCTTCAATTAAACCTGGCATGGTCCTCATTGGGCATTGGTGCGGTGCTTTAGCTAGGCTTAACTATGAGTCTCTTTGGAACAGGCCATCGATCTGTACATGGTTTCCTCAAATCTACTTTGGTCTCAGAATGAAAGGGACTCTTGAGATGCATTGCGGAGAGACTGGGAGCTGATGATAACTACATAGTAATGTATTGTACTGGAAATACACCAATGGATGACTGTGTTGGCACTGTGTTGTCATAATTTACCACTAGAGGGAGTGAAGGGCTGTCACAAATAGTACACCCTATATAGAGATGGTTAGAGGACAGGGCTGGTGGAGAAAAACATGTTCAAGAATAGATATTGTTTGAAGACATCTAGCATTGTTTTACCTTTAACCTTTTTTTCTACCTAATTTTATGATGAACAATTTGCAACTGATTAGCTGCCTCATCACAGCAACTCCCAAAGAACCACAGAAGTGATGTCCAAAATTTCCAGGAATTGTTGCTACCACAGAGATGGTGGACCATCCATTATCTTGTATGTTCTGATTGACAGATATGGGGACCAGTCATAATCCAGTTGGTGTCAAATTGCTGTACAAGGTGAATATCGTGGAAATGTTCAGGTTGATATTTCTGTGTTGTACATTATTTATTCCAATATTTAGAGAAAAAAGCTTGAAATTTTTCACTTTATGTGTCATGAATCTAGAATATACGAAGGTGTCCCTACTTGATTAGTATTATGGGATTTTTTTTTAGATGGCCCTGTATGTGTCTTCCTAGGCATCCAATGCCATTCTGGTTCCTATCTCCAGAATCCTTACATGCCAGAAGGTACACTCTGCTGCTACACTGTATAAGGCATATTAGAATGCTCAGCACATCTTTAGGGTGACCAGACCTTGTGTTTTTCCTGAGACATTCACGTATATCAGTCCATTTTCAGTTGTCCCGAAAAGATCATGTTTTGTTCTGTAATTTCCGTTGGTCTTGTCTTTTGATCGGTCCAACCTACTGCTCGTTTGAATGTGACAGGTTATCATGATTTGCCACCTCTGTCAGTCTTGAAATTCCTTATTCTATATTGTCAAACTATGATCCAAACACATTTTTGTTCTCACAAACTGCCAAGCCCAAGCATCTGTGTTCGCAATATCCCAACCGTCATAGTCTGACTGTCCTGTATTTCACCCTATGAATCTGGTCACCCTAATTATCTTGACCTTTAGCAAGAGAGAGTGAGATTAAGTGATGTTAGATCCATTGGGTCAAGAGAAAACCGTATCTATGAGCACATCATGTAATAAATGTGTCAGAGATGCAACATTTTTAAATCATTTTTTTAGATGAACATGAGACGCCAGCACAGGAAATGTGGTCCTCGTTTTGGTTACACATTTGTTCAGCTACACATTCAAACCCATTTGAACGGACTCTCGTCTTACCCAGAAGGAAATCCAGCACAAGTCTGCCCAACACTGATGCTACAGAAAAGGAAAAAGGTAACTATAAGTACTGATGTTTTCATTCTAAAGCAGATAATGTGATGGATCTCAGCATCTAGTATAGCTATTCATTATATTGGCATTGTTTATAAGGCAAGAGAAGAATTTACTAAATTTTATCCTACGCTAAAAATGTGGCTGCAGAATTTCTTCGGCCTATAATCAATGCCTTGAATATTTCTCTCCTGGTGATACAATTGAGATGTGACAATTTGCTTGTTTTTTTGTTAATCTGGTACAAACTTGTCTTTTATGTGAAACTCACAATTTGCCAGTTAATTATCACCTATTCCTTTCTTCATTATCACCTTTATCTGTGTTATTCATTTTTGTATTCTGTTAGATAATAAATAAATGTATTTAGTTATGAAACATGTGTGTCATTCACTCCTTTGCAAAAGTTAGACCGGTGGTTATTAACTCAAAAATGATTAATTCTATACAGTGATAAAACAAATCAATCAATATTCCCATTGTTTGTTTGTCTGTTACATCTATATGAAAACAACTTTTCCCTGGAATTTAAAGTACAGTTTTTTCACAATTGCATCACAACAAAGAGAAGATGAAGTTTACTTTCTTTAGTGCAGTTGAAAAAGGTATGCATTCAATATAAAAAAGTATTCAAAATTCAGCGATAGGCTTGTAACATTGTTTGATCTCAATACATGGCAGCCGGTTTAAAGCATCTGACCAGTAACAAAACTTTTTAAAAAATCTAGATAAAATCCCACAACCCGGAAAGTGTAAAACATTCTGTCTTTCTGTTCCTGGCAGTGATCCTAATTGTTTCCAGATCATTACTGTACATGAGAATGATCTCAATCAACTTACCTGGTAAAATAAGGGTAAAAAGATAATGGTGTTACAAAATGCATTTAGATGTGCATGTTAAGCAAATGTTTAGACTAAGCAATGTTTGATTCTTTATTCTTTATATACATTGTATGGAAAGTATGGAAATTAACCGAGTGGTGTGACCTTGTCTTTTTGTACTGCCAATACTTTTAATAAGATTAATGTGCAAGTCTCAATGTATTTCAAATGCCATAGACTGGAATAGGAGAATGTTGATGATTTAGCTAGACTTTGGCAATTTAGGCTAGAAAAAGCATTCAACCTTCAGGGTTGGTTGAAATAGGTTGCTTGTATATAGGTCTCCTTTTCAAATTCTTCTTTTGAAGCTTTAACATTGAAGCTCCACATGCTTGAATTGGAAGTATCCTCTACCCCTCTTGATCTGTTAAAGCTACCAACATAAAAACAACTTCAAAATGTGCAGAATGGCACTAATGCTCAAAAATAATTTATGAGAGTACAATCATATTGCATGAATCCCAATGAATTTCAAGAGCCTCAGACTTCAATAGGAAAAATGCTATTCAGTCTTAAAACGTAGTACAATGTCATTTTGAACTGAAATGTGCCAAAAAACATACAGCATAAGGAATCCAAAACACATTATATTGCCTGTTGCGATGTAATAAACTCTCCAACCTACTATATCCAATTCACTGTATCCCACCTAATTACCTTCTATTTTAAAGTCAAGTTTTATGCTTATGTGGGATTCCTGCATTTTCATTATAGCATGCCAAAGAAACCAAGCCAGGAAGAAGTTCAGATGAAAGGCTTGAACTTCATGACTTCTCTGATGAATGATTTGTGGGTGTCACCAGTTTGCGTGACGGCATAAGTACACGTATTTGTGTGCATATGAGTGTGCGATTGGGGAGCTGCGCTGTTACTGCAGGAGTCACCTTGGCACCCTGCCTACAGTGACTTGGCAGATGTGAGGCGAGGCGAGCTGCGGAACAGCTGCTACTCTCTAAATCGGGCCACCGGTCCGCTCCTCCTCCTATCTCTTCCTTTGGGTTCCTGTGGAGTGCAATGTCAGCCACGCTGGAGTAATCATTCATTATCCACAGCCTCATCCGGCTGTCATCCCTCTACCTCGCTCATCTTCTCTTTTTTTGTCATTTTTCTCTTCCTGACGGTCCTCATTCATCCCTCTCTGAACCTGTTCCCTTGTTTTCATTATGCCCACAAGGAGGTGGGAATGAATTATATGGCCTTGCTTTGTATCTGTGTGAGTATGTCTTTGCTTGTGTTTCAGGGACTGTAGGTGACTTGTTTTGGTGGCAAATAGAAATATGTATTTCTTTGCAATATTGCTTTTGTCTATTGAAATATGATTCTTGCCCAATTTGGCTGCACCTGCATCAAAAAGTATACTTTCCAAATACGTATACATTTAATTCCAATTCCCATCGAACCATTAGAATGGCAGTACAAACATGACGTCCCTGCTAATTATTAACAGCCCTGACAAATTTGGGAGGTGATGACTGAATGCAAATATCAGCTAAAGCTCTTGGTGGAGATGAGAAATATATAGAGAAAGAGTGGAGATGAAGGGAAAACATGTATAAACTGTACATGCTTCAATCTGCCCACCCTAAAATAACCACAGAAAACACTGCTGATATGATATATTCCCTGCACATTGTTCCAGGGAACATGGTGTCGACCGGGGGGAAGGTATACAGATTGGCTCCAAACGAGTGATGACAGTTAATCTTTTCCTTTGCGGCACTGTGGAACCCCCCCAAAGCCAAGTCCAAGTCACAAGCTCATTATGCGAACCAGTGAGCTTTTCCTTTGCAGCACATCAGACAGGGCATTACAGCAGACTGTTAGAGGTGGTGTCCATGAAGCTACATAGTGTTGATCACCTAGAAGTCACACACATCCCCTGCCTGCCCACACACATCCCCTGCCTGCCCACACACATCCCCTGCGTGCCCACACACATCCCCTGCGTGCCCACACACATCCCCTGCGTGCCCACACACATCCCCTGCCTGCCCACACACATCCCCTGCGTGCCCACACACATCCCCTGCGTGCCCACACACATCCCCTGCGTGCCCACACACATCCCCTGCCTTTCATCCTGTGGGAAATCTTTGTGTACCGATATGCATTGGCTGCAAAATAATATATTATGTATTAAAAGAAAAATTCAACCCACCCCACAATCCCGAAACGCACATCTCTTCATTAGCATGCAGTAGGGTGTGACTGGCTGGCCTTACATAGGTCTGCTTCTTTCAGCTTCTGTTTATGTTGATCCATGGCACATGGCAACTGTGGGCACCAATTACATTTCGCTGTGTGTGTGTGCTCCTGTGTGCTTAGACAGTGTTTTTGAAAGACTAGGTACTTTGTAAAGGCAAGTCTAGGAAAAAATATAGGCATTAAATCTCTCAACACTAAGTATAAGCCGCTTGTCTATTTGTATTCAGTAGTCGGCCCAGGTTTCCAGTGCAGGCAGCGTGAACAGCCTCAATTGAGATGGAATATAAAGGGGCAGAATTAATGACAAAGTCTGTCACTTTTCATTTTTCTGTCATACGTGAACTACAGCTCTGTTAATATTCCCCAATATCACTAGAGGATTGAGCTATTGGCGGGTTGGCTGAACCTGGCCCCACAGGTAACTGGAGTTAGCAGCAGGAGTAGAGTACTTGGTGTCTCTGCTTCTGTGTCTACACGAAAGAGCCAATACATTAGGACCACCTGCCTTATTTGCTGTTGGTCCTCCGAGTGCCCCCAAAACAGAGCCGTCCCACCGAGGCATGGACTCTACAAGACCCCTGAAGGTGTCCTGTGGTGTCTGGCCCCAAGGCATTAGCAGCAGATCCTTCAAATCCTATAAATGGTGGGGTGGAGCCGCCGTGCAGCCCCTCAAACCATTCCCGAAATGTTTGCAATTTGGCAGGGCACATAATCCTGCTGAACAAGGCCACTGACATTAGGGATTATCACTGCCATGAAGGGGTGTACCTAGTCTGAACCAATGTTTAGGTCGGTGGCACTTGCCAAATTGACATCTACATGAATGTCCATACCCAGGGTTTCCAAGCAGAACATTGGCCAGTTCATCACAATCCCTCCACCGGCTTGTTGTCTTCCCACAGTGCATCCTGGTGCCGTCACCTCCCCCGTTCCGACACTCACGTGCCCATTGCAGACACCTTCGACACTGGACCAGGGTCATCGTGGCCATTCGTGGCTACCTAGCCCCATACATGGCAGGGTGCGTTGCACTGTGGGTTGTGAGATATTCCTCCCATAAACATCAAAAATGTTTAACTTTTGTCAGTTCAAACCAGACGGGATAGCCCAACACCCTGTCTCCGGTTTGGGGTTTATTTCTCCTCAGAGCACTGACAGTTAGGTACTAACAAGTTCTTTAGGTCGCTCAGGTCTTTACTTCTGCCCATTTCTCCTGTGTCAAACACGTTGACTATGAGAACCGATTGTTCACTTAAAATCTAATCTACCCAGACCTTGACATGTGCCCTTGTTAGGAAATGATGAACGTTATTTGCTTCACCTGTGAGTGGTCAATATATTGACTCATCACTGTATGTTGACTCTTTAGAGGTTGTCTGTTGGCCAGAGCAGTGCCAGCCAAACCAGGTGTGTTAGAAACTAATGGTAGCTGTACCACTGCTGGCCCCAGGAAACAATTAACAGAATAATTGCACCCATTTAGACCCATTCTTCTCTCCTGGCTGTAGTGGTCTGTTTCTCTTTGTCTCCTGTTTCCTCTCTCTTTCTCTCTGTAATTTCCTCTCTCTTCTCTCTTACAAGTTCTTTACATCAATTGATATATGCCACTGTTGTCAAAGTAATGTACTACATACACATTACAGGAAATTACATAAACAAACAAGCAACTGTAACAATGCAGTGAATATCAGCCAAATGTGTTATATATGGAAAATAAATAAGCAGCAATTCAGAAATCTACATGGGAAACAAGCTATTGTCTTGTTTTTGTGGCAGGCCAGGGTCTCATCTGCAACCAGGTGTAAGCCTGCTGTCAGTATTCTGTCATTGCCTCTCCCTTTCTATCAGTGATGCTTTGGTTGCATTTGTGTTACTTTTCATTACTACGGTCTCCATTGCCTCTACTCTCTGTCCTACAGTCCGGGCTGAAGATGGTTAATGACAATGCCTTCTGATAGCTCTTTAAACAGCTTTAGTTCCAGCTACTACAGATATGCAACCCTCTGCAATTAGAACTATAAAGCCTGCTTTTGTTATACTCTTGTACAAGTTATGTTATTTTAGCTGGACACAGTCTTGCTCCTGTCCTCTGAACCTTTCGTCATCTCTTGTGCTCCCTGTATATCACTGTTTGTATTTCAGTGACCCTGTGGATGGAGTGCCATTACCACCAACCACCACCAAGAGGCGCTACCGTTCAACCCAAGCCCACTTGACCTGAAGCCTGTAGCAGACCAGTGACAGTCTGCTCACTTAAATGCCAGCACCTAAAAGTGACTAAATCCTGAGGTGACTAAACCTGCTGCAGTACAATGTTTCCACCCATACTCCCACTTCTCTTTTTATGTCTCTCTGCCACTTTCCATTCTCTCTGTCTCACAGCTATTTTGCTCTCTCACAGTTGAAGGCAAACAAAGGGAATGTTCTATCAATGTTTGGTCCTGTATAAATCCCCCTAATTCTGTTGATTTCATTTTTGGATGTGTTCGCAATGGTCATTTAACATAATTGGTTGGTGAGAATGTATGTCTTCCTAGTACCACGCAAATGTTCATGCATGTTCAAATGTGCAGTGAGGAACAGAGTCAACTCTCATGTTCATCCCTGCTTTTCAACCAGAGATGAAAAGCAGGGATGAAAACATCTGTGTCTATGGTCATTAGGTACATTCATTGATACGTTATTGGCATGAAGAAATATATTTGACCCAACCTGTCAGAGAGGTATGTGTGGAGCAAACACAATGAACACCCTCTAGCCAGTATGAGTTAACTTAGAGTAGGAGTCACCTTTATTCACTTAGTACATTTATTTACACACACAGATTCTGACTTTATGAAATGGCCTTGTTGATGGCAGACAACATGCAAGGTGATGGTCTATATTTCCCCTAAGCTTGTTTACCTGAAAGTGGCTTTTAAATAGATTAGCTCTGATTCAGGCGTCTTGTATGTAGCTGTTTCCAGTTTAGCGGAGTGTAAAGGTCACAGTGCTAAGAGTAGCCTATCTATCAAGAGCATTGGACCAATAAACAAAATAGTTGCTGGTTCTAATCATTGACCTTTCTGAAAGAAAGTTAACCTTTATTGCACAAAGGTTGTTGTTGATGAGAATCTGTACTTAAAATACTTAATTGGTCAAATAACTGCACAAAAATTAAGGGTGCGGACAAAGATTAACCATTGCTTGACTTTTTTTTATGTGTACTAGATTTTATATGTGTTCACGATAACCTGTGCTCGTAAAAAAATGGGATGCCAGTGTTGTCAATAATTGATTGAGGCCTAGAGACAAACTGATATGTTTTGCCATACTTGGGTATTGTTTATTAGGTTGTTCTTTCGCGTCAAGTATGCCTTATTCTGGAATCTACTCTTTATTTTACTTTAGACTGAAGGTTATTGATTTGGGAATTGAATCACAGTGAGCAGTAAAGCTGTATACAAAGGTATTTGTAGATGTTGACATACTCTCACTCAGTCCCATTCAGGATGAGGGTGTTTGGAAGCAGTGATGTTGAGGTAACCAATGCAACATAATTAAAATACACAGACAAGAGGCTCAGACCAAGAACTGGACCTTGACTAACACCTAAACAAAGATTACTGTTAACGGTTTGCAGGTGGCTTGACGTGATGGATTTTTTTGGTCATGACTGACCGGTCTTGCCTGTTTGGCCTCCATCTGGAACATACTTGGAGCAGCAGTTGACAGGGGTATGAATCAATGATCGTGCCTGCATGTTTCCTTCCCCTGGATTTATGGAGGAACTGGATGGAGGGCGGGTGGCAGCGGATGTCCCTTTCTGTGCTCCGTACTATGAGTTGCAGTTTCCCTCTGCGGTGTGTAGATGCGGTGCCAAACCAATCCGTGTTGGAGGAGTACCCAAGGACCACAGTTCCTAGAATACTGTGTCTTTCCTCTGGTGCTTTGCTTACTCCCAGCTCCCAGGGTGATGCAAATCCCTGATGCATGTGACAACTGTACTGTCCTAGTCAGTAAGTAAAAGCCCAGGGGAGCCTCTAATCTAACGTAGCGTTCTCTCCATCTGCACTGATATATACATCATAGGGTAGGCTCAAGCAATATGGTGGCTCCCTTTATGAACCTTCTTTTTGTCTTTTGAGTTTTTTTCACGTCAGTTCAGAAAATCATCATCTTCGCCAGCAAATCACACCGACAGGTTTGATTAATGTGTTTTCAGTTGTATAAATTAATGAGAGGTTGGTCTGACTATTTTTATGAAAGGAGATTAATGGCAACAACGTTGGGGTGATGGTTTTATGAATTCCTGCCATGGTAGGCCTATGTTGGAATCTTTTGAGAACTAATCAACAACATACATTGCCCTCAAAAAGTATTGGAACGGCAAGGCAAATTCCTCTGTTTTTGTTGTTCACTGAAGTCATTTGGGTTTAAGATGAAAAGATGAGTATGAGACAAGCGTTCAGAATTTCTGCTTTCATTTCCTGGTATTAAGATCTAGATGTGTTAAACAACTCAGTACATACCACCATTTGTTTGAACCCACCCATTTTTCAAGTGAGCAAAGCTATTGGAACATGTGACTGACAGATGTTTCTTGTTGCCCATGTGTTGCCTTCAAGGTTGATTGTTCAAACATTAAATAGCTCTGCATGACTAGTCTAAGTTTACATCCTTGGTTTAAACCTATAAAGACTGCATTTCTTGTTAAAGAGGATAAACGAACATGAAGACCAGAGAGCTGTCTATGGGAGAAAAGCAAGCCATTGTCAAGCTGAGAAAATAAGGAAAATCGACCAGAGCCTTTGGACAAACTTTGGGCATAGCAAGCACAACAATTTGGAATGTCCTGAAAAAGAAACTACTGGTGTACTGAGCAACAGACGTCGAACAGGTCGTCCAAGGAAAACAACAGTAGTTGATGACAGAAATATTGTGAGAAAACCCCCAAAACATCAGTTAGTGACATCACCAACGACCTCCACATTGCAGGGGTGAAGGTATCAGAATCCACTGTTTGAAGAAGACTCTGAGAGCAGAAATATAGATGCCACATCACAAGACGCAAACCACTCATCAGCAGTAAAAATCGGAAGGCCAGATTGAAATTTGCAAAGAAGTACAAAGATGAGCCGCAAAAGATCTGGAACACAATCTTATGGACTGATGAGACCAAGATTAATCTCTACCAAAGTGATGAAAAGGAACTGCTTTTGATCCGAAGCATACAAGCTCATCTGTGACGAATGGTCATGGCTTGGGCGTGCATGGCTGCTTCTGGAACCGGCTCATTAATATTTATTGATGATATAACTGATGATGGTAGCAGCAGAGTGAATTCAGAAGTGTATAGAAACATTTTGTCTGCCAATATACAGAGAAATGCATTCAAACTAATCGGGAGGAAGTTTATAATGCAGCAGGACAATGACCCAAAGCACAATGCCTACAAAACAAAACAAAAGACTTCATCAGGGGAAAAATGTTGAAGGTTTGAGACTGGCCAAGTCAATCACCTGACATTAACCCAATAGAGCATGCATTTCACCTCCTTAAGAGACAGAAGGGAGAAACACCCCGAAACAAACAAGAACTGAAAGAAGCTGCGCTAAAAGCCTGGAATAGCATCACAAATGAAGAATGCAACAGTTTGGTGCTATTGATGGGTCACAGGCTTGAGGCAGTTATTGCAAGCTAGGGATATGCCATCAAACATTAAATGTTATTTACTTTGAGATTATTTGTTCAATTACTTTTGCTCACCTAAAAAGGCTATGTTCTAATACAAATGGTGATATGTCCTAGATGAGAATACCAGGAAATTAAAGCTGAAATTCTGAACTCTTGTCTCATACTCATCTTTTGATCTTAAAAAATATTCTTCAGTGACCATCAAAAACAAAGGAATTTGCCTTGCTGTTCCAATACTTTTAGAGGGGACTGTATATCCAACCGCTGACAAACTGTATGTGGTATAGGCTATGCAAAGCTGTAGGACGGCTCTCTTATTCTGTATGCAGCTTTAACCATCCATTTCCATGCGTGTGTTGGATTATCGAGCTCAATTAGCAGATAAGAGGGACTTTGCAGTGGAATCATCCGAGATACACTATGTTTGTTAAATATTACATTTGCAACTGTTGCTTTCAGAGATTAGTCATGTGTACTCTTCAGATCTTTCTTAACCATTGTTTACAAGGCTTTTACAGGGTTACATATGACTTTTTTCTTTTGTCTTTCACCCCCTCTCTATATTACTTTCTCTCTTTCTGTCTCTGAGCAGTGGATTGCACAAGTATTCATCCCCCAAGGTCCTTTACGCATTTTTGTGTAACAATCTGTAAGTACTTTTGTATTGGGATTGTGTCCCTGATGTACACAGTGCTACTTAATGTGGATGTTGTGAAAGTACAGTACATATTTGAAGTGCATTGTTTGCTGCAAATAATTAGAATTCTTCCCTGTAAAAGAACAGTGAGGAATAATGTATTTGATCCCTTGCTGATTTTGTACATTTGCCCACAGACAAAGAAATTATCAATATATAATTTAATTGTAGGTTTATTTGAACAGTGAGAGACAGAATAAAACAAAAAATCCAGAAGAACACATTGATTTGCATTTTAATAAGTTAAATAAGTATCCCCTCTCAATCAGAAAGATTTCTGGCTCACAGGTGTCTTTTATACAGGTAAGGAGTTGAGATTAGGAGCTCACTCTTAATGGGAGCGCTCCTAGTCTCAGTTTGTGACCTGTGATAAAGACATCTGTCCAGCAAAGCACTTTATCAATCAGATTTCAAACTCTCCACCATGGTCAAGACCAAAGAGCTGACCAAGGAAGTCAGGGACAAGATTGTAGACGTACACATGCTGCAATGGGCTACAATAACATTGCCAAGCAGCTTGGTGAGAAGGTGATAATAGTTGGTGTGATTTTCTGCAAATGGAAAGGACTATCGATCTCCCTCGGTCCGGGGCTCCATGCAAGATCTCACCCCGTAGAGTTGCAATGATCATGAAAATGGTGAGGAATCAGCCCAGAACTACACAAGAGGATCTTGTCAATGAGCTGAAGTTTGCCAATGAACATCTGACTGATTCAGAGAACTGGGTAAATGTGTTTTGGTCAGATGAGACCAGAATTGAGCTCTTTGGAATCAACTCAACTCGCTGTGTTTGGAAGAGTAGGAATGCTACCTATGACCCCAAGAACACAATTTTTCTGCTAAGTGGAGAGTACAAATTCACCACATCAAACGGACGATGGACGAGGCCTTCATATCTTGGGTGAGAACCTCCTTCCCTCAGCCATGGCATTAAAATGGGTCGTGGATGTGTATTCCAGCATGACAATGACCCAAAACACATGGCCAAGGCAACAAAGGAGTAGCTCAAGAAGATGCACATTAAGGTCCTGGAGTGGCCTGGCCTGTCTCCAGACCTATATCCCATAGAAAATCTGTGGAGGAAGCTGAAGGTTCAAGTTACCAAACATCATCTCCTCCTGAGATGGACAAAATCCCACCTGAGATGTCTTCAAACCTGGTGGCCAACTACAAGAAACGTCTGACCTGTGTGATTGCCAAAGGGTTTTGCCACCAAGTACTGATTTGCAGAGGGGTTAAATACTTGTTTCACTCAATAAAATGCCAAAAAAAGTATAACAAATTATACATGCGTTTTTCTGGAATTTTTATTTTGTCCCTCACTGTTCAAATAAGTCTGTCTGTTTCTGGAAAACTCCAAACTGTGGTAGAGAGCATGGGTATCAACCACACGTTAAAGACCAAGGAGCTTACTTTTGTGTATGTATTTATCTTACTAAATTCCTTTCTAGCACCCGATATTTTTTCTCCCAACACGCTGGCCACCCACAGTCGACAGTGTTCAGGTCAAGTCTCAGACACTGATGGGTTCATCTGATCTAAATTATACCTCCCAGTGTCTTGTAGTAGAATTATCCAGAGGCATTCAGAGAAATAACTATGCCTTTCTTAGAAATTGATTTCTTGAACGTAAATAGACTAGAACGTAATCTATGAGGTCCAGAGTTGTTATATTGTGTCTAGTAAGAAGGAACTGTGCATCCCTGAAAGGTAATGTGTTATAATGGATCCCAGTCATTGTGACATCTGCCTGCGGTGGTCCATTCTATTTAATGGCAGTTGGAACTAATCATCACACCTCGTTCCCTCCTTGACTTCCTAATGATGCCATACTAATGGTAGTGAGAATGAACTGGGCAGAAAAGATTGCCTTAATTATTATTATTTTTTTTCTCTTTGTAGTCTTCTCCGTTCCATGCTTTCTTCTGTTGCTTGTTCTTCGGTCTTAATTTCCCCAGTTGCATGGCTACTGCAAATGACTACTGCAATGCAGCTAAAACAACAAATGGCCAAGCAAGTTTGAGGTAAAGCTTGAAGAGTCGCTACTAGCTATAGCTCTTGACTTGTCATGCAGGCTGTGTAAGAGTTGAAAGTGTTTCTCTGTTGTTGTGAATGATGAGGTCAGAAAGCAGAGCACTGAGCACTTCTTCTGACAGCTTAAAGAAGATTTAGAGAAGTGCTTCGCTCTCCCATATCTAGTATGGATACCACAGAAAACAGTGAGTGGAAAGACAATTCTGAAAAGAGAAAGCAGGGCATGAGAGAAGGAGAGAGAATTCGAGCCCTCTATGCCTTGATCCCCCTGGTCTCGCAGTAGAACACAAAGAGAATTTTGAAACATAGATGCAGTGTAAACAAACTTGCGTTTACTGGGTAATTCTAGTAAATACAAACAAACCAGAATCCATATGGATTATATAGAGTACATGAATACAGATCACAAAACATGCTTGACATGCTAGCTTTAAATACGGTGGCGTGCAAACAATCAATCAATCAAATGTATTTTGTAAAGCCCTTTTTACATCAGTAGTTGTTACAAAGTGCTTTTACAAAACACCCAGCCTTAAACCCTAAGGGGCAAATAACAGTAGTGTTACATTTCAGTGGCTAGGAAAACTCCCCAAGAAGGCTGAAATTTAGGAAGAAACCTAGAGAGGAACCTGGCCCAAAAGTGTGACCAGTCCTCTTCTGGCTGTGCCAGGTGAATAGTTTGTAATAATTAATAATAAATTATTAATTATTACAAAATAAATCAGAAAGGAACAGCAACAAGTCAAGCCTGGTACTCCGCCGGTGTGGGCCAAGGTCTCATGTCCTCCTACAGTAAGTTTAAAACAGCTGGAGACAGGGACATTTTTGAAAATGCATTCCTTATATCTACAAGGATTTATAGTGGAGAAGGAGAACTGTGTGCAGCTAGACTTTTGTTCTGAAGACTTTAGCTCTGTGTTTCTTTTTTGACCTGTAGAAGAAGAAAATAAATGTTTTTTCCCAGCCCTTTTACATCCTTGTTGTCAGTGATTGGGTTTGGCAAAGAACTGGATGGAGAGGCCTAATGATTCATCTGTGTTTCCCATCTACACCTTGATTTTAATTCAAAACAAACTTTGAAATGTAGGAATCATAATTACATTATAAGAATTAGACAAGATGAACAGGTTTTTGGGGAAGAGATTCGGGAACCTGAGGTACTGTAAAGATAAGACCTTAAAATTGTGAAAGTGTTTAGGGGTGTACTAAATAAAACTGGATGGATATTCTAACTCTTCTTGGATGAATAGTTTTGAGTTAGGCTATTGTCGGATCTGATGATGTATTTCCGTCCCAGAACAACCATCCTATCCCTTAAAGTACTCAGACCCGCCATTTTGTACTGGTTGTTTGTATGTTTGGGGAGCTTTAATGACATTGACATGTACAAGATTTTGTACTTTTCTCGATTTCTATTTGTCCAGGAGCAGCATTGCACCAGGCTGGAATTGCATATTCAAACAAGGATCTGATGCATGTCTGATGGCTGCCTATGGGGACTGGGCCTCCTTTTTTCCTGAATTTTTTTTGTAAGTGATACCAACATTTTCTTGCTTCCTCTGAAATTTTTTCCCAAACTAAGTGTTCCATTTCATGTCCTCCTGGAACTCCTATAAAGTGTCTGTAGGATCATTGGTAGTCTGCCTGTATAATGTTAATTAAACCGTTTTGTTTTCCAATGGGTTTGTTTAGTTTAATTCTCCACATGTTTACCCATAAGTCTACTTCGCTTATAATATGTAGTTTTTTGGCTGCATATGTACAGTTAAATGATGATGCCCAGAGGTCATCACCAAATGGAGAGACCAGATCTTCTCATGGGTGGGGGGTGATGAATAATTGAAATGCACTTTTTAAAAGAACAGTGGGCTTGATGGACACCTGCCTCTGGAGAGAACCTCTCAGAAGTGGCCATTCCCACTCTCACCCCTATTTCTCGTTGATTTATGAAACTGTTTCAAGTAACACAGATGGCTTTGGAAGTTTCAGACTAGTTTCCTGCAGCCTGTACATGAGCCCCTTGTGAAAGTTCTTATCGAATTATTTCTCGATGTCGAAGAACACAGCAATTGTCACTAGTTTTTGTTTAAACCTCTTTGAGTGTCCTCAACCAATCCTAGGATGTTGCTCGTAGTCGATCTGCGTTCATGAAATCCTGCCTGTTGAATCCCTGTGGTTCCTGTTTCATCAAATGCTTCTGGAGCCTGACAGCCAGGACTCTTCCAAATAGTTTGCCCAGACTGTTAAGCCAGCTTATGGGTCAGTAAGTGGCTGTTTAGCAGGGGTCTTTGTTTCCAGGGGAATAAAATAGTTAGAATTTTTGGAGAAAAAAGTCTGAAGGGCTTTTTTCAACAGTCGATTACCAGTTGAATCCTCTCCGGGGGCATTTCTTGAGCTTCCCTGGACAGAGTTGTATCATTAGAGAGTGGTCCTCTGGAGTGGGGATGTTGACATGTAGAGGAAAACAAAACACACACTATACTTGGCATAAGTGCTTTTCAGTCATGGGTGTCACATTGTGAAACATTTTTATTTAACATTAGCATATCAGTAGTGTGCAGTGTTTTGCTCCAGTATAGTACAACCATCTGTGTTATTATAGTATTGTGCAGTCCACTGCACTTTACTAATACTATAATTACAGGATTATTTTGTATTTAATGGGAATTGTTATATTTTATTTGGAGACACTATATTCCCAGTTATTTCATGTTAATGGTAGTGTTCGGTAATATGAGGTACATCCAGACTTTTGCACCTTTAAGCAGATTTAACAGGTTCTTCTTTCCATTAAGATTTAGCCCTATTATCTCTCCATGTTTTCTCACTTGAAGAGACATGTAAGACAATGTAATTCTAGTCCTCTGTGTGATAATGTGAAAAAATATAACAATACCTCATATTCCCACACTTAATATAAGCAGTTTTCAATACCCGCTGTGTTATATCACTGGGTGAACAGATGAGGCCATAGAGGGGAATATTAAGCCCAAACCCACAGCTATGGTACACGGCTCTGAGACCACCACTGGCAGGTGAGGCACAGCCCAATCTTGCACCTGGCCTCATTTCCCAAACAATATTTGCAAGGAGTTTATTCATTTGAATATGCTGACAGTATGAGCTTTGCAAGAAACTTAAAAAAAGTGTTACAGCTAACATTTCAACATTCTAAAATGCTAACGTGCTTGGAAGCTAGAGGTGATACTTTCAATCTGGAAGTTGGGTTCCTGTCTGAATTTCTTTGTTCACTGTCTCACCAAAGACATTTACATTCAACGGACTAGTGTAACAGGGTGTAGATTTGATTCCCACAGTGTGCAAGTATGAAAAAGTCTAACAAGTACAAGTACATCTCGAAAAGGAAGGTTTTGATTGAGGAACAAAAGGGTTAAAATTTAGAGACCACTTCAAATTGAACTCTTCTGTTCCTCACTCAAACCTTCCTTTTCAACTTTTTGGAAAGAAAAGAAAAAGGCTTCAGTGGTGTCTTAATTTTTTCCGGAGCTGTATGTTGTTGTAAGTGACAGTTGCTAACTCACTGAACCAATCAAGATGGTTAAGATCCCAGTACCACCTTCCCTCTCATTCGTCTCAAATGCAGCTCGAACCCGGAACCTTTGCCTTGCTACCAAAAATAGCCCCACACATCAAGCTTAGAACTTAATGATGTTTCACCCAGGTTTTGTGGAAGTGATCGTAAGGTCCAAACTGTTATTCCTGTCAGGTTGACACACACACACACGCACGCACACACACGCACGCACACACACACACGCCACATACACACACACCACATACATTACATTGTCATGCCTCCCAAGCCAGGATGACAAGCAATTAGCTGTGATTTAATGACCCTCTGTTGGTGTCGCCTCAGTCCCCTAGCATCCCATGTCACAGCCCATCCTGATAACAGCCTGACCGCTGGAGCACTGCAGATGCCAGGCAGGTTGTGACAAGGTTAATATTTCAACAGCCAGGCCTTCGGGCATGTATATCTGGAGTATTTTGTCCATTATACAGCCCTACAGAACCAGTAAGTGACATTTTGAGTAAAAGAGGGATACAATGTATATGAAGAGCAGGTTATTCTACACAGGTGTTGACTCAAATCCTGTCGGTTTTCCATTGGAACATTCTCAGTGATGGGCCACGTTTGGCTGGAGCTTGAGTGACAAAGACAGCCTAACGAGCTGATGTTTAACAGTGGACCTCTACAATGGGCTCCTTCACCAGACTTCCACCCAGTTGAACAGTAGTTTCATCTGGAATCACCAAGTACATTTCCACATGCTAAAAATGTGACTTGGTTTAATGGTGCTGCTAATGCTAAACAACATATAAGGAACATAAAGAACATACTATGCACCGTTGATTTCCAGTTACAATGGTTGGTGAGCATATGAAGTAATGGGTGAGGAGCGTGAATATAGAAAAGGCACGGTATAGTTTTGATGCACACATTTACAGTACTGAACGTAATTTAAGGGGTCTTGTTCAGTCAGTCAGTGAAGATAGTTTGTTGCAGCCCGGGGCGGTTCCTGACAGGATTAACTCATTGAATGAAGTGATCTTCAGAAATGAACTGGTATGAAAATTACAAGGGGATTCACGGCAGCCAAGCAGTCCAGACTGTCGGCCCGGCAAAAGATAGGTTGTTTCAGTTCGAGGGGTTCCTTTGGGCTGGTTTTGACCGAACTATCTCGGCTGTGGTCATGAACATACTAGCCAAACAAGCACCCAGGCATCAGCCAGATGATAGACGGTACAGAGGCGTGACTCGTTCCCTGTTTAAGGACACATAGGAAGGCCATGTGGCAAAGTCAGAGGGCGCGTTGAGCGCCGGAGTACAGGCACAGGTACAGGCTGAAATTATTGCAGTGATTTGCTCTGTGTGTGTGTGTGCGTTTGTACGTGCACACGCATGCTTTCATCAGCGCTCCTGGTCGTGCCATCTGAAGAACAATGGTTTTAGTGGGTTTGCCTTTGTGATGTGACATCAAAGCCAGTCGTGTGTGTGTATGTGTGCGCACGGAGAGTCTTCTATGAAAGGGCCAATTAGTGTGTGTGTGTGTGTGTGTGTGTGTGTGTGTGTGTCAGGCCTTAATGAGGCCGAAGTTGTGTGTGGTTCTAAAGGCCAATGTATACCCCCACTTTTCCTACGTGCACGTTTAAGATTTCTGCCCTGATTGTGCCACTGAGGGTCTTTTGCAGGTGCAATTTGGTGTTTTTTGGCTGGTTAGGCATGTTATTTCTTTTCGAGTGTTGTTTCACGTTGTATAAATGCTCAAATACTGTATGTATGCACATGAGATCTGGTTCATTATGCTATACGACCAAAATATATTCCAGCTTTTTCCCAGGACATAGAACAGTGGTTCTCAAACATCTCTAGGTATCCTAGATTTTTTTAAACTGTTTACAAGTACATCTGATTCCCCTCTTCATGCTCTTGATGAGCTGACAAGTTGAGTCAGGAGTGCAAGGTCTTTATATATATTAATATACTCTGAGCAAAATTATAAACGCAACACTTTTGTTTTTGCCCCCATTCGTGTGCCAATATCCAGCAATTTTGCACAGCCATTGAAGAGGAGTGGACCAACATTCCACAGGCCACAATCAACAACCTGATCAACTCTATGCTAAGGAGATGTGTTGCACTGGGTGAGGCAAATGCTGGTCTAACCAGATACTGACTGGTTTTCAGACCATCATGGAACCCCCCAATACAGTGAAACTTCAGATTTTCAAGTGGCTTTTTATTGTGACCTTCCAAAGCCACACATGTGCAGTACTCATGCTGTCTGATCAGCATCTTGATATGCCACAACTGTGATGTCGATGGATTATCTTGGCAAAGGAGAAGTGCTCACTAACACAGATTTTGCATATTTGTGAACAATATTTGAGAGAAATAAGCCATTTGTGTACAAAGAGAAAGTCTTAGATCAAAAACAAAAGTGTTGCGTTTATAAATTTGTTCAGTGTATATTATATTATATGTTATATACTATATGTCACATAGATAGCAGAGCTCCAGGTTCCTGCAGAACACACCAAGTTGTACAGAGAAAGGTTATCTAGAAAACCAAGCTGTAGAGAGGAAAGTCTTCTAGAATACCAAGCTGTACAGTGTAGTAGGAAGCAGGAGGAAGCAGGAGGAAGCCAAAGGGCAACAAAGTGTCACATTACAGCATATGCCCTATCAATAATGTTCATTACCTACAGCATAGTAAATTGTTCTTCGGCATTATGCATTGTTGAGTACATGAGTAAAGCACTAAGCCGCCGATGTATGGTCAATACACAAACCCTTGAGATACCGTATTGCTCTTACGAACCAGAGTAGGCTGTCCCTCATAAAACTCCCCTCACGCCCGCCTTTAATCCCAGCCAAAGTTCAAAGGTTGACCTTCACTCCTGCTATCCTAGCATCTGCAAAGACCAAGAAGGGGGATGAATGGCAATAGCCTGTACTCAGCACTGTGACATAATGGACAGGGGAGTAAGGGAATGGTTGGGGGGAAGGTCATTGGGAGTGGGGTTTTGTCCTCCTGTCTGATCTAATGGCTTCCAAGGTGGGTGTGTATGTCTATGAATGCACAATCACGTGTGTGAGAAGAGGGATCATGTCAGCGGTTTTGCACACGGTAATGTTAAATGTGGCTTTAGAGGGATCGATGAATCTGACTCCACGGATTGTTGAGGGGCCATGGAAGAACCGGCGACTTCGGTTCTCTCCATCTAGAAATAAACGTTTGTTCTTCTAGTGTGTACAGCATGTGAAATACAGTGATGTTCAGTCATTTACACTAAATCCCATTTCCCCTGTGTGTGTGTGTGTGTGTGTGTGTGTGTGTGTGTGTGTGTGTGTGTCCTGTGACGATGGATGGGAACGCTTGTTGAGCTGTGTGTGGGTGGTTTGAGTCACACTGGGATTTGCTCTCACTGCCTAACAACTCAGTCTTTATCAGTCTATAGGTTGCTGTGGCATCTGACGGACATCTGAAACATACCAGCCACATCTCATTCTGACGTGAACACATTTTATACCTGAACTATTTACTATTTCCATGATTTTAAACTCCCAAGCCGGTTTCACAGAAACGCTGAACTATATTTAGTGGCCATTTCAAAAGAGTGATAAGACAACATGCTTCAACATTAACATAATTCTGTTGGTGAGTAACTCTTCCCCCTGTTTCCAATCCCCCTGTTTCCAACCGTGTGTGACCTTGCCTTAACTAATCACTTGTCTCAATTTGTCTCTGCCTTTTGAACAGTGTTTCCTGTCTTTTCCACTTGGCATCTCTCATACTCTCTCATCATCTCTCTCTCTCTCTCTCTCTCTCTCTCTCTCTCTCTCCACTTTTCATACGCTTTATACTATTCATCCCGTACCTTTTTTACTTGTAAACCCCTAAAGCGTTCTCTACCATCCCCGCTTGTCCCTACCTCTGTCACTTTTTGTTTGGAACATTTTCAAAGTATTTCTTCTATCATTATCCATATTTTTCTCAGTGTCTATCTCTTCCCAATACCCCTCACTTCATCTCTCTACTCTTTCTAATTCTCTCTGTCTCTCCTAGATTCTCCCCCTCAATCTCATTTGGTTTCATCCCTCACCCCCCCCCTTTCTTCTATCTTCTCTGGTGGTCCTGCCCACTGGTAGGTCAGTGATTTGCTCAGAGAGCACCATTGATTTCCTCACTGCAGTGTTTTTCCCTCCCTTGTTCTCCATTAAACCCCCGAGTCTGGACCTCTTCCTGTTACTCCACCTCTTCCTCCTCTTCTGCCTTCCTGTCTCTTCTGCCTCCTGCTCCTGCTCTACTTCTTCTCCTCTCCTCCACTTTACTTTTGCTGTCATATTTTCTAATCCTGTTCTCCTGCTCCTCGTCTCTCTCCGTCTCTCTTGTTCCCTGCCACAGTGTCAGTCTCTCCTTTGTCTCTATTACCATCTTCCTTTTCCCCTCCCCCTCCCTCCCTGGAGTGGCGCGTTACTGCTGATGCATCACCGTCTGGGATAATTTGTTTAAATGACAGATTAGAAGGGTAACTCGATTTGTGGCCAATACTGTATGTTGGCTCGGTTTCCAATCTAATAACGCCCCCCTACACTCCTACACCCAGCACTACTCCCTTCCTCCGGGTCCCTTTCTCCCCTCCCTGACTCCTCTACGCTTCCCCCTTGTCACGATCCACAGCTATCAGTAACCGAATGGGGAACCGAAAGTGGGAGCGAGAAAGCGAGAGCCTCTAGGGCAGTGATACTCCAGGGCCGGAGGGTTGGGGCGGGCCCCCCTGTATGTAATTGAATCCTGGGGCCCTGGGAGACAGCTGGGTTTGGCAAGGCCTTCACTCACTCATTGATCGGCGCCGTGGGGCTTAAGAAATGCGCCTCGCTGCCGCAGCCAATCAATCAAACAATTAAGCCTTTCCCCGTAGCCTGTCTTCACTCCATTTAACCCTAACATCCCCAGCCGGCTGTTGCCATAAGCCGCAAATGAATAACATCTCATCACGCCGGCCTACCTCCACCCCAAACCGCGTCCTCCGTAAAGCACCATTGACGCAGTCCGGATTCCCCTTTGAAATACCTGGAGCCAATCTCCTCACTTTGGACTGTGTGTGAAGAGCCTGTTGAGGGAGTGTCTGCGGTATCTCAGGCTCCTATCAAACAGAAACAAGCACCGCATACGGGGCGGAGTGGGGGGATGCGCCAGATGACGGAGGAGGAGAGGGAGGAGGAGAGTCTTCCGTACTGCGGACTCGCCTGCGGTATGCCCCTCCCTCTGCCCCCACCTGCCCATCTCTCTCCTCCTAGGAAACCATCTCGCATGGTGGTGAAATGATATCCTAAAACGCCGGCGGGCGGATCATTCCTCGTTTATCGCTTAGTGACTGGAATTCCACCGCAGTCCTGAGTAGCCATATGGCATTATCATTTTAGCTCACCGTGGCAGGCCCCGTCACCTTAAGACTGCACCTCCCTGGCATTCTGCCTGGGCGGGCATCTGTGGGCTCCCTCTAAAGTCCCTTTCCCTTCTTTCTTCAACCCCCTTGGCTCTGTCATTTTGGGCAGAAACGTGTAGAGCTGTAGACAGTCGACGAGTCTCACCGGCGGCTGACTGGCCTCCGCCGATCGAATAAAGCACAGTTTCGCCTCAGGTTTCCTGATGTCCTTGTTTGTTTCACCGGAGATCAGGAGATGACTGGGAGGAATAAAACCCACCGTCTCCTCTGCCAATGTGACTTTAATCTTTCAAAATGGCTCCCTGTGATTTGTGACCTTGATGAGGCGTTGACACGGGGGGGGGTCTGGTAGTGCAGGACAAGTTGCCACATTCTATGAACACCGAACTAGGTGTTCTGGCGCCCGACGGAGATGGGTGTCAGAGAAATGCTGTGTCATAGGTCAATATCGTGTGGGCACACATACGCTGCATACACCCCTCCCCCATGGTTCCATGGTGACCTGGTTGTGGACATTTCAGTTAGTCGACAACACTGAGCCAGATAAAAGAGTGTGTGTAGCCTGTAGGTGTCCACATACATGTGTGCATATATACTGCTCCCTATAAGGTACAAATGATGTTGTTTCTGGTTGTCACGGTTGCTGCATGGTAACGGGTGCACACATCTGCGTAATCCACACTAGTGGTGACTGTGTGTAATTGTACATACCAACAGATGTCAATGATGGCTGGTGACTTGATTGTAGAGAGGAAGATTGTGATACAGGCACAGAGTGGAACAGGGTGTATCCCAAATATGGCCGTTTACTTAGTGATTGTTAGGTAGAGCCCATGTTTTATAACAACAGTTATGCTTGTTATGACATCTGACTTTACTGATGGTGCCCAGTAACTGTACGAATTTTTTTAATGACTTGTTTCATCAAATCGTCTGATACGAATGAGAATACTCATCACAGGAAGGGAGGTATCACACCAGAGGTCAAGTTCATCTAAAGATCTAAATCTGGATGGTGTGGAGGTTAGGGTTAGGACTGTGAAGACTGACACAATTATCCAGCAGAAACTAAACAGCGAAGAAATTGTAAATTCAAGCAAGGAGTAAAATGATGTGTGTGTACATGTAATGTGACTATGTTTGTAACTGACTCCAGTATTAACCAGTATGTTGTTATTACTATATGCTTCATTCCAGGTTAATGACAAATTCCCATGCAGCAATGACCAACCTTGCTCCAGATTTATTGGGTGAGCAGATCTATGTTCCAGCCCAGCAATAGGCACACTTGATTCTACACTCATTAAGTGTAATAATATTTCTGTCTGTGTGGAAAGAGAACCTTGCACATCATTGGTCACTAATCTTGTTTTGCGCACCCACATCTGCGCATAATTATCACACACCTAACAACTGAGGCCTGCAATTGTTATTTTGGTTTAGAAAGCTATGTTTCTGAATAAAAAAATGGAACCTGCAATGTGTAAATTATTTTGCGCACATATTAAGTAATCCAAAGGTAATTATAAACTTTTTCAAAAGTATCTGTAATCTGATTACGGTAAAGTAATGGATTTACAGTTACTGTTTTTGGTGATCTGTTACTCTGCATATACATGCATACATGCATACATACAGTGGATATAAAAATTCTACACACCCCTGTTAAAATGCCATGTAAAATTATGTTAAAAATTATTATTAAATTATGTTAAAAATGAGACAGACATTTTTCCACCTTTAATGTGACCTATAATGAGAACAATTCCATTGAAAAACAAACTGAATTAATTTTAAATTTTAAACTGAAAAATTGAAAACTCACTCTAATCTGGTTGCATAAGTGTGCAAACCCTTAAACTAATACTTTGTTGAAACACCTTTTGATTGTATTACAGCACTCAGTCTTTTTGGGTAGGATGGCACATCTTGACGTGGCAATATTTGCCCACTATTCTTTACAAAAGAGCTCCAAATCTGTCAGATTGAAAAGACATCTCCTGTGCACAGCCCTCTTCAGATCACCCCACAGATGTTCCATTGGATTCAGGTCTGGGCTCTGGCTGGGCCATTCCAAAATGTTAATCTTCTTCTGGTGAAGCCATGCTTTTGTGGATTTAGATGTGTGCTTTGGGTCATTGCCTTGGTGAAAGGTGAACTTCCTCTTCATCTTTCTAACGGATGCCTGAAGGTTTTATGCAAAAATTGCCTGGTATTTGGAACTGTTTATAATTCCCTCCACCCTGACTAAGGCCCCGGCTCCTGCGGAAGAAAGACAGCTCCAAAGCATGATGCTGCCACCACCATGCTTCACTGTGGGTATGGGGTTCTTTGGGTGATGTGCAGTGGTGTCTTTGCGCCAAACATACCTTCTGGAATTATGTCCGAAAAGTTGAACCTTGCTTTCATCAGGCCATAACACATTTTCCCACATGCTTTTGGGAGACTTGATGTTTATTTTTTGCAAACTCCAGACGGGCTTGGATGTTTTTCTTTGTAAGAAAAGACATCCGTCTTGCCACCCTACCCCATAGCCGATTCATATGAAGAATAAGGGAGATTGTGGTCACATGTAGCACACAGCCAGGATTTGCTGCAGCTCCTTTAATGTTGCTGTAGACCTCTTGGAAGCCTCCCTGACCAGTTTTATTCATGTCTTTTTATCAATTTTGGAGGGACGTCCATAATTAACACCTTTGTAATGTCTCTGTTGGGTCATCATTTCTCCACTTGGTAATGACTGTCTTCACTGTGTTCTATGGTATAACAAATTCTATATATAGTTCTTTGGAAATTCTTTTGTACCCTTCTGACTGAGATTCCCCTGATGCTTTGGAAGCTCTCTGCGGACCATGGCTTTTGCTGTAAGATGCAACCAAGAAAATGTCAGGAAAATTCTGAACTTTTCTTTGTGATTAATCAGAGTCACTAAATGATGGCAGGTGTGTAATGACTTCTATTTAACATGAGTTTGAATGTGATTGGTTAATTCTGAACACAACCATATCCCCAGTTATAAGAAGGTGTGCACACTTATGCAACCAGGTTCTTGTAAGTTTTTTTTTTCTCGAGGATTTCAGTTTGTTTTTCAATTGAATTGTTCATAATATAGGTCACATGAAAAGTGGAAAAAGTTCTGACATGATTTATATTTGTCTCGTTCTTTCACATCACAAAAACCTGGCATTTTAACCGGAGTGTGTAAACTTTTTATATCCACTGTATAGTTTTTTATTAGGGCCTTGCTTTGTTGCGGCAACTCCTAGCGGATTCGGAACAGTCACTCTTTGAGTGCCAAAGCACATCCAACGAGATTCTCATTACAATCATGTTGATCAATCAACTGGGCAATCCAGAATGGATCTCTACCTTGATTATGCACAAAGGTGTCGCAAGAGTGAGGCGAGGCAATGAAACCCAGCTGAAATGGCACTCACCGTTGACATCCATACTCTTTAATTGCAATGATTAGGTCTCTTTTAGCTGTGTCCTTGGTTACCATTTCCATTGGCAAACATATGGATTAGTTCAATTTGCGCTATGAAGGTGAAGCTCTTTTTAAATAGAATACCCAGTCATGCATGCTTGCAGACTGATAGAAGATAGGATAAAGTTAGTTGCTTCCAATCCCTCCATTCCACTCAATTGATCCAATTGAAGAACATAGATTGGCAAGGGATTCCTCCAACCCTTTTCCCCTGGTCAGAAGCATGCAATGGGCAAGCAATTCACAGTATTCTCAAGATATCAGTCCACATTAGAAGAATAACACACACTCCTCTGTGGACTGCTAACAATTATCAGACTACCTTTCTCAAATTAGGAGTATACCTGTTTAATTTCTTCTGACAAAGTTCTGCTCACTCGCTACCATTCAGTGTCATTACCCTGTCAGGCTCCACGGCGCTCTGCTGAATTAGAAACCTGTGGTATAAATTATATAGCTTTTTCTAAGTATAATCCAGTCATTTAGTAAGGCCACTGTGTATTTCGGCTCTGCACACTTTGTTTTGACTAAACTTCTCAAGGGCTGTAAACATCTTATCTTTCTAAGCCAAAGTTTGCAGAGAAGCTGTTGAGACATGTAGACTAACCATGCAGAGGAGGGGAACTACTGAATGTATATAGGCCTCAGCTGAACCTTTAATGGAGAGCTCTCGACCAGACTCTGCTGTGAGTGTCGTTAACTGCTCCAGGTTCATAAATCTTGAATAAAGCTTTACTTTTGAAAATAATCTACAGTCTGTTCGTTAGTGATTTCCGTGACAAACCATTGTTCTTCAAATAGTGTGAAAGCCTAACTACTACAGGATATACGCAATGGCTTTGTCTGGAACCGACTGGGAGGGGGTTCTGTATGTCGGAAAGTGCATCATGCCCTCTCCTCTGTATGTGTCTTTTTCACACTCCACAGATATGACTGGGCTATTTTATTCCTGTTCCAACCGTGGCCCCCTTTTTACCAGTGTCTTGGTGTGGAATATAGCTCATCCTCACACTGCAGCCTTTGTCACTGCTGACTGTGTCGGTTGCAGATTGGTTCCCTGTGAAAAGCTGCTGAGGAACCCTACTGGGATCTTATTAGGAACACTTTCTGTGTGAGGATGCTGAGAGCGCATTGCATTACACAACCCCAAACAACCAGCAAACCAGTAAAAATAGATTCAAGAGCTATGTGCCCCTCCTATCCACCCCACCAACCTTGAAATGCATCTGCAGTGACTAAGGACCAAAGGCTATAGGATCATGTCAAAGGTAAGGATGTATTGAGCGTTTTAAAGTGCAGAGATTGTACATAGTTTGGAGACAATAATCAATACGTGACCTCATGATAATCAAATCCAGATCAATCCCTGACCTTGATATTGTCATTTAAAAATTTAATTGGGGAGCATTTTCAGTGTCCCAGAATAATTCAGTAGCCCGCTAGAGAAATAGGTTCACTAACCAACTGAATTTGTTTACAATTACAGGATATGTCTTCATCCCATTCTGAAATAATGAGTAATAAACAAATATTAAGAGATTTCTCCCAGGTGGCACAGTGGTCTAAATTGCATTTTAATAGCAAAAAGTTACCCCCCACATTCTAAGTTCTTGCTTGACTGTGACTGGTGGCAATATTCAATAAGGATTTCTTATTATCATTACATTCTACTGACTTATTCAAGTGGCTTTTGGTGCCTGCTAAGCAAATGTTTGGATTTGGTTGGAAAAGCAGCATGTAAAACTGCAGAATAGATTGCCATGGATGCCTAAAGCTTGGCGCAGATTCCTCCCTTGGCACGAATGCCTATATTTTCAATGATTCAAAGTTGATCCGATGAGATAGGACTGTAGGTACAATGGGATATGATGAAATTGAGGAAGGGATGAAAATAATATAAAAATTGTGGGGTGTAAATAACAAGTAATTATTAACAGATAGAGTAGCTGATACATGGTCAGCTTTAACTGTAAATACCTGTATTTTCTGGTGTGAAAAGTAGACGGGTTTAACATCTGGTGCCTCTTGCCCATTTTTTGTGTGATTGGACCACCTAATCCAACTCAAAGTGTTATGGTTTTTGCCCATGAGATTTATGATTTATTGTTTATCTGATTTCTCATTCTCACTCTATCCTTCTCCTATCCTCTATCTTTCATGTTACATTCTTAGGGCTTTAAAAGTAATGAGAATGTGTTCCCCATCATAGCTTTCAATCTGTAGGGGGTGTTATTCCTTGGGCAACAGACTTTATGAGTGTGGAGGCTGATAACCATGAGTCGTTTTCAGGATGGCCATCAATGCCCTGAAATTCCTTAGCATGTTGCTCTCATGAATATTTTCACCCAAATACCCACAACAGGCTATTGGTTTGATGACAATTTTTTACTTCAAATATTTAACAATTGATTCTCATAGTATGATGCATTACATAATGCATTTTTAATCCCAAAAGTTAATAATGTGTTACAGAAACCTTCAGCTTGACTGAAATGCTGAGTCACTGTAAGTAGATAACAGCATTAGAAAATATTATATTCAACAACCCTAACCTAGTACAATGAAACTTGTCATCTTTTATTGAAAGTAATTCATATTTGAGCTAAAGCAAAGGTGATTAGAATTACTAAAGTCTGAAAAAAAAAAGATTTGTTGAGCAGTACCTGAATATCCAATGACTTGACTTCTAATTCACTTTAACCCTGCTACAACACAATGACAGTAGCCTAGGTACTCATTATTAATGTATCCAATTATGCTTTGTTTTTTTCTTCATCCACTGCCCTCATACCAATGTGTACCTTGTGTAGGTTTATCAGCAATTGATAGTTATTGTCAAACGATCTTTTCACACATTTTCATTTAATCGAATAATACCTTGCGTACACAGAACTTCTATTGGTGGACTATGAACAGAAAACAAACAATGAAAGGACAACTCGAAAAATGTATCTTACACACATGTTTAATTGGAGCTATCATTTTGGAATGGCAGATACATAGTGTATCTGAACAGTAATCGAAACATGACGCCTTTTCCTGAAAAATCTGTCCCTGAAAATGGCAGTTATCCCGAATTCTCCAAAATTGAGAAAGTCAACTAAAACAAGGAGGTAAAACAGATTATTCAAAAATAAAGTATGCTTTAAAAAATACATTTTATAATTGCTGGGCATGCAAATAATTGTATTTCTTAAAACATTTGGAAAATGTATAAAGGATCAGATAGTGAACAAACTGCTTCAGCTCCCTGTAGGATTAGTTGTCTAATAGAGGCGTCTGTATGTTTTGGTTCTGTAAAGAAAAAGTTCTGAATACAGCAGGATTTTCCTCTGCACACATTAAAGAGTTGTTGTTTGCAGCATCACTGGAGCTGCTGATCCAGAATGTACACATATTACACCAGCCAGTCAAACAAATTACTACAATGAACAGGTCACTCAGAAAAGCAAATAATTAATTCTGTGTCATGATGTGAGATTGTAAGACCTACATCAATCTACCCACCATATTCCATAATGACAAAGCGAAAAGTTTTTTGAAAATGAACTAAACATTTAAAAATAGAAATATTTCATCTACATAAGAATACAGACCCTTTGCCATGACACTCCAAATTGCTTAGTTGCATCCTGTGTCTTTAGATTATCCTTGAGATGTCACTACAACCATTCACTGGATTGCAAAGAGGCGGACAATCTATTCATCTGCGGGTGCTAGGAATAAACAATCGGATGAAGTGCCCATTAGCCTCAGGAACGCATGCCCAATGGATTGTCGATGCATGAGCATTGGTTGTTGTGACGTGTGTCTTTCTGGCGGATGGACAGGCGACTTGCACATTAGCCGCAGAAACGCATACCTGATAGACGGTCGATGCATGAGCATTGGTTGTAGCGACACATGTCTTTCTGCTGGATGGACAGGCGACATGCCCCTCGGCTCGGGTCACATTCACAATCCCAGGTCATGTGGTGCTGCGATAAATGCTTGGGGCTCATACTGCACCCCCAGCACACCTATTTCCTGCTCTGCTGATTGACAGAGCACACAGGACCTCAGACTGGGTGAAGATACATTTTTCAGCACACCAATTATCCAAACTAAACAGCTTTTTTACAATTGTTTGTTATGTGTGATTTGATTAAATGAAAAAGGAAGTATTCTTATTGGCCTCAATAACAGCCAGTAACTATAGCAAAAGACTGTTCAGGCAATTCTACTGCGATGTATGTTATCCTCTTTGAAATAATCTACACTTTGGTGTCATAAAAAAAACGTTTACAATTTATCCACAGATGTTACCCACAGCAGCGAATCTGCATGCAGTGAAAAACATGGCTTTTAGCAACATTTTCAGCCATGCTAACGTTACCTGGTTGTGTAGCTGATGATAGCACAAACTAACTTGCTATGGGTTTGCAACTTTAAATGGGCATGACTAGTTTGTTAGCTATGCGAATTGCCCCCCCAAAAAATTTACTTGCTATGAGATAAGCACAAACTGCTTAAATTTATGGATTCTTTTGCAGAGGTAGGTAGACAGAGAGCAACAGCTCAAACAACTAGAGTCAATCTGGCTAATCCAACAGCTAAACCTGATGAACATTTGTAAAACTGTATAAAGAAATGGTTTCTGCACACCCAGTTTTTTTTACATGCTTGCCAGGGCTCTCTACAAATGTAATCAATTTCTGCATGACTTCATTTGGGTGATATTTGGGAAGCAGAATAACAAAACATTGCTATAAGCTCTTTGCCAAATGTGGCAATGCCGGAAAAAAGATTACAGAAACAATTTTTATTGGCAGGAAAATTCAATGAGCAAAACCAATTGTAAAGGGGAACATTTATTTGGGCAACATTTCTGAAACTGGCAATGATATCACTATGATAAAACCAAATTGTGAGGATTTAATTGTAGTTATTGTAATACTGAAATAATACATTTAAGAGGATTGCAAAACTAGGTTTCTTGTCGCTTTAAGCTGTCTTTCCCTTTGTTTCTATTTGGGTAGGTCTGCAGTATCCAGCATAAATCTTTTTCTAAAAATGAAAACATTTTGAAGCTGTAAAACCTATGTTGACATTCTCTCTCTTTACACTGGATCAATGTATAGCTACTGTGAATAGTTTGGACCTGCATAAGAACCTGTTGTTTTGGTGCCTACATTTGTATTTGAATGTAGCATATTTTGAGGGACAACAAAAAAATGGAAAAGTTGTATAATGCTAAAAAAAATCTAGTGGAACATCTAACAACTAATTAGGTTAATTGGCAACAGGTCAGTAGCATTTTTGTGTATGAGAAGAGCATCCCAGAGAGTATGATACCAGGTAACGGAATACCGTATTTTAGGCAACGTAACAGGTCTTCATCCACTTCCATTAAATAAATGGGCTAAATAGTCTCATAATCCCTGAATCTGGCAACACTGGTTTATGTGTATTTTACGTTCACTACCACGCCATTACGACTCTTGAACGCGCAAATATAAAAAATGCTAATTGTTACGTTTCACTAGATGACGGTAGAGACATGAGTAAAAGAAAATATGCAAGCGGTGCTCATAAGCACAGCAATTAGCTGTTGTTTGAACAAGCTTGATCAAAACACCCGAAGATTACATCGTTATTTAGACAAGTCAGAGAGGAAGCTATAATCAGCATCTCCATAAACGAAACACTACTGCAGCTGCAGGTAGCCAGCAGCAGCATTAAGTCTTCACCAGCAACTATCAGAAGGATATAGCGCTGTCTTTGGTTTTGAACAATGACAAATAGGCTGCTTTTGTGCTGACGCCATTGTGCTTTTGAAACTTTTATTTCTCTCTCACATTGCTCTCACATTGCTGAATATAGGCTATAGTTAAAGGCAGACAGCAGTCTATTGGCAGTGGTATGATATAATAGATAGGAGATACATTTTAAGTGGATTTCGGGGAGGGGCCTCAAGCTCCTACTTTGTGGGAGACCTCTGGAAAATCCCGGCCGCTGTTGAGTGCAACAATATTAGAATAACGTTTCTCAGCATAAAATTGCAAAGAGTTTGGGAATCTCATCATCTACAGTACATAAAAAAATTAAAAGATTCAGAGAATCCAGTGAAATCTCTGTACGAAAGGGATGCAAATCTCTGTACATCCAATATTGGAAAGAAGAAACCATATATAAACAAAATCCAGACATGCCGTTGCCCTCTTTGTGTATGAGCTCATTTAAGATGGAAAACTGTCCTGTGGTCTGACTAATCAAAATGAGCTGATCTTATTGGGAGTCATGAACGTTGCGCCCTCCGGGCTCAAAGAGGAAAGAGACCATTCGACTTGTTGTCAGTGCATTGTTCAAAAGCCTGCATCCGTGATGGTATGGGGGTGCATTATTGCATATGGCATGGGCGACTTGCACATCTGTGAAGGCACATTAATGCAGAAAAATATATACAGGTTTTGGAGGAAAATATATTGTCTGTTTCAGGGAAGACCTTTTTTAAAGAGAATACATTTTTGGAAACGGGATTGTATGTTCACAGTCAAAATTCAATTGGCAAAGCCCCTATACAGTGTACATGTGTATGCTGGTGTTTATATTGAAGCCATGCCATCAGAATTTCGTGGACAACAAATGGGTTAATATACATTAGGTCTACTTTTTGTTGTTCTATTTCTCTAGGCTATGTAATGTTCTGGTGGGCCAGGGAATGAATGGTCAATAGTGTGAGTAGTGTGACAATGTTTTCAGTCATTAAAACCTAGACCTTTCATTCAAATGCCAGCCATGTGCCATTCTTTCTTGGTTTTGTAGCAACAATATTTCAGGCATAGCCTGTACACCACAAAAGATTTCCCCAATTTGTTTGGTTAATTAAGTTATGCCCAGTGCCAGTGTAAGGTGCAGAATTTGATGTAAAGGAAGGGCATGACTACATGAGCAAATATCAACAATGTTTTGTTTACTTTTAAACATACTGTATAAATATAAATGCTAATCCTGGGTTGTCTTTCATTATGTCTATTGAATTATTGGCGAACGTGCTACATTACATAGTAAACTAGAATTCTGTGAAAAATATGAGGAATGTGACAAGGATTAGGAATACTATCTGACTGAACTTCATGCTTTGGATCCTTCCTAATGTTTTTGATTTAGCAATGCAGAAACATTCACATAGCTCTTTCATTGCATCCTAAATATGAAAAGTGCTTCTCCCACTGTAGTTAGAGAGGATTCATTTCCCCTATTAGCGGATTTAGGGTCATTAGGACAGATTTGTGCCTGTTAATTTCATATCCTGATAGACAATTCAAGAGTCCCAGTAGCCATGAGTGAGCGAGAGAGAGTATGAATTGAGCACAGCAGGGCTCTGGCTTTATGTCAAGGGTTTAATAGAGTTGTGATATGGTGCTACAGTAGGAGAGCAGAAATTAGCACAGCCCTATTAGGAAGACAATGGCTTAGATCTGACTTACTGTACTAGTGTAGTGTAACCAGTTCCCAGTTTCTGGGGTTAGAGAGCATTTTTTTGTCTGGGGAATAGTCACGTTGCGGTTAACATAAAACATGAAGGAGTGAAGACAATATATTGCGTCACCATGCACCAACCAATAGAGACAGCGTCTTGTATTTGCAAAATGGACCACCCATTTTAGATCACTCCTTTCTTTCCAGAACAAGGTGATATGTCTCTTTATCTGAAAGTAATGCACATAAAATGAACTAAAGTAGTCATTTCAACCTGTGTCAATTCATCATACCTGCACTGAAGGATTCATAGAGGAAGGGTTACCTGTTCAGCCAAACGGCTTGTTCACTGGCATGCGTCCACCATTAAGCTGTAAGTTCTCATTCTCCCCTGCAACCTACACACGGACTGACACAAAGCAGAGGCATGAGGACACACCCACACAATTTTCATACATTCATGCTGCACTTGCAAGATGACATACAATATAAACCATCATACATGCATACATGCATATATACATATATTTAATTATGATCTATCCAGGAGAATAGAAAACACAGCATGTTACTCTGTGTGTGTAAGGACAAACATTACTGTCCAAAGCAGGGGTATCACGTCGGCTGTTCTGTTCATGTGTGCTTGGTTTCAAAGGGGAAATCTCAATTCCTCACAGTTCGGATGGAAGGAGGAAGGACCTCTCAAGGTGAACAAGGTGTTAAAAGAGAGGGGGTGGAGGGGGATAGATGAAAGAGAGGAGGGAGGGAGTGGTTTATAAACAGCAGGACAGGACGTTTGCTCGCCAGATTGACTGCATACAAGCAAGCCGGCTATAGTAAAGATTCCTCATTAACAACCCGTCACACATGTAAACGTCCTGTGCAGAGCAGTAGGGGTGACCAATCTCCCAATCTGTGATGTATCTAATGTATTCATTTTCACTGCTGGCCATGGATCACACCTGATGGAGTCCTTGAGACGCTCAATGGACGACAAACCACAAACCTTACTGGATGATGTGTAGGTCACACAGTGGTATGTGTCTGTTAAGCTATGGCAGGTGAGGTATAGTAAGAGGGCAGACTGATGGGACGGAGGGTGGCTTATCTTGGCTTTTGCTGGATACAATCTTAGACAAGTGGAAACACCTCATACCAGGACTCTGTGGTTTTGTGCTTTAAGAGTATCTTGTTCCCTCTGTAGGGGTTTTGTACTAAGTGTGTAACCTGTAGCCACTCAGGACATCGGTTGATTGGCTAGCCTTTAAGCTTGTTGTTCTTTGTCCTCTCTCTCTCTCTGTCATAGGAGTAGGTTGACCCCTCACAAAAACAAATGGTCATATGTTGCTTAGCAACAATTGCCAGGTACACTCCTCTCAGTCCAATCGTCCAGTCCTGTGATTTCCTCCTGTGTGTGTTGGTGTGTGGGTGTGTGCATAGGTTGCTATGTGTGTGTGTAATTGTGGTCAGTCTCCAAGAGTCAATTATACAGAGACTGGCTCCCGTTTCACTCAATTATCTCCTCGTACTGGTCTCCTTTACAAACAAACAACCATGCTCGACCTCAAAACGCCATCAACCAAGCTCTGGCTAGTTACAGCCTTACACATGGAGGAAAAATGCCCACATTTACATCTCGCTCACTCTCCCCTCTGTCTCTCTCAGCTATGTGTTTAGCACCTGTACTGTGTAACCTGCCAATGAACTGGCAAGTCTGAGAAAGAGGGCGTACCATGCTGTCCTGTACCTGTAGCCTCCATACTCTGGCCCTCTATGGTTATCCTTGGTCCCTCGTCCTGTCTGCCACGCAGACATGGGAGACTTTCGCTCATGTGTTGTCCGTTTGTGGTGGTGTATACCTGTGGCAGAGCTCACGGAGAGCGACAGACTGTTACTAATGTGGAAGAGCTGGTACGTGGTAATTAAGCAACAAGGCATGAGGGGTTGTGCTAAATGGTCATTAAACCATGGATGGGGCTGTTCGTACCAGTGCGCAGATTTCTGTTGGAATGGCAAATATGGAGGGGCTCTTAGCTGAGATGGAGACATTTCATAGCTGAACCGGAGGTTGTTTTTTGTTTTTACTTTATTATTGTCATTTATTATTGTGCATGTTGATTTTAGAACTGAATTCTGGTAATTAGAAATATGCTGATCAGTCCTCATAGCAGTGCAATGCTTTAGTTGTATTTTACAGTATGTTTTCTCTTCTCTCAGTTACTCCAATTCTTTCTGTAGTTCTGGGGACTTTGTTTATGAGAGAGTTATCAGCAGCCTGATTCTGGTTTGAAACAGAAACATCCAGTTTGCCTGACCTGAGTCTCCAGTGCTGTATTCCCTTCTCCACACTGACATAAAGGGATGCAGGGTGTTAAATCACTAAATTAACAATCGTTATAGTTGTAGACTAACCTTTAAAAAAATTGATAGATTTTGTGATATATTACATCTTGCCATGCCAACATGGGCTGAACTGTTTGGTGGCCTTGTACCTGATATGCTGGGACATAAACTGTGGTTAGCAGAAATGTTGGTTATACATATTTTAGGCTACTGTTAGAGCTGGAAGTTGTTTAGGGTAATTCAAGGAGAATGTGACGTTATTTAAAATGTTTGATGGTTTAGCCCAGAATACATTCTAATCCAGGGTTTAGTTTTCTTTTAATGGCTGTTTCAAACTTCAGATTACTGCAGCAAGCAATTTTTTAATCGTTTCAGGTTACGGATACAGGTTGATTTTGATGTGTTTTTTGAAACACACGGATAGAAATGTCACAATCAAGAAGTGCAATTGTCTGATATGTACTTTTTAATGTACTTACATACCTATGATGAATATTTCAGGCCTCTCTCATCTTTTTAAGTGGGAGAACTTGCACAATTGGTGGCTGACTAAATACTTTTTTGCCCCACTGTATTACAATCATATGGGTCTTTTGCCAATGACTAAAAAGTAGTATCATTCATTGACAGCAACAAATGAGCATGACCAAAGGAAGAATAAGCTTTAGGAGTAACCAGAATGATAGATCTTCTGGAGCACAGGTTGATAAGACAGTAGCACATGTTAAATATTGACTTACGCTGAGAGGTCATTTACCTAAAAGTGAGTCATGAATAAGTTGGTACCACTGAGCTGGATGTTAAGTTTGCAGGGAGCAAAGTCTTGACTGATGCAGAGGAAAAGGAGAATATACAGCCAAACCAAGCTAATCTTTGGAAATGTAAGAGAGAGGAGGGACAAAATGATAAGTGGGGTGGTTGAGGAGAGTGTAGATATTGCCAGTGAAGAGACACTTAGAAATGTAGCCTGAATAAAGAGGTTGGATATTGTCCAAAAGATCTTTATAGATCAACATTTACGTAACAGTTATGTTGGTAATACAATATAGTACAGTGTATAGTACAGTATGTGTTGTCTTTATGGTTTATGGGCTCAGACCCCACTCATTTGACTGTCTAGGGGTTGCTAAGAAAATCCACTGATTCAGCTGACACGCCACTACCTTTCAGTCTCAGTGAAGGGTTAGACAGAGGAGGGTATCCCCCTGAAAGCTGAACACGGCATCCTGTCTCACATCTGACCCCCGGCGGTGATCCCCAGCCCTTCGGGTCATGACACCCCGCCCAAAGGGTCATTACGCCCAGCCCAAAGGGTTGTGACCTTTGTCCATCTCACTTGCTCTTTTTGTAAGACCTCCGCTTCTCTTTTTTCTCATGTCTAACTGGCTCCATGGCTTACAGGGACTTCAGAATCTCCTTTGACTTTGAGCCAGGCTATGACATTGCTTCCATGTGACAGCCTCTACCAGGCTATCAAGCCTCAGTGCCTGACTGATTCATTAGACAACTGTGTTTCTTCGTCTCCAAGCGGGATTAGCAGAGCAAACGTGCACTGGCATTTACGTCGTGCACACACACACATTTCTGTGGACAGTATGAGGCCACACCACCAGTTATGTACAGTAGAACGGCCACCCACACTTAGCTTCATGACAGGTTGAGATATCCACAATAGAATTGCAAATCAGGCCAGTGACAAGCATATCCGCAAAACACTACGCTAACAGGGCTTAATTACTCACCATCACATGCGGGCAGATTTAGGACTTTCTCGTGATTACTGTAGGCCTATGCTTGAGGAGGCTTTGATGTGCCGCCCAACTGGCAGTGCCCATTTCTATGCCACGCTCATCACAGCCTGTTGAAGTAAAGGTACCCAACCCTGGACTAAAGGTTCGGATCCGTGTCTCTCCTCCTTAGAGCAGTCATTTGATTTTCTTAGTAATGCTGAAGTAGGCAAATTATTTGGGGATTTGACCACTGATAGGATTGCTGTCGAAGTCACACTTAAGTCACAAAGGACTATGGATAATATCCCGGGGAGAAAACGCATATGTATCACTAACCTAAGCCACTGTCAACCCTAATTCTCCCAATTCTCCCGTGCGCTTTAATCCCTGGCTCTTAATTCTGAACAGAGTGGAGTACATCCAGTTTGGAGTGAAGTGGAGTAGCTCAACTTTTAATGTCAGTTTACTGTTATTGTGAATGCTTTAGTTAAGGCTTACAACACTATGGTTGGCATAGCTGGGTAGAGAAACCCTGGCTTAAGTCGTGTGTTTGTGCCTGCCTGCCTGCGTGCGTGCCTGCGTGCGTGCCTGCGTGCGTGCCTGAGTGCGTGCCTGCGTGCGTGCCTGCGTGCGTGCGTGCGTGTCTGTACGTGTGTGTGTACATAGGCAAACATGCATGTGTGTGTATGGTTCTATGTGCTTCCATGCATTGGTATCCATGTTGGGAGCGTCTGGGTAGGTGGGAATACGTGTGGGACTGTGGGTTGTACATGGCGGATGGTTTTCTCTCTGAAACCGCTTCTTGTGCATTCATGTAAAATATATTGATTTATTTTCCTCTGCATTTCTTTAAAGATTAAAAAGTTTCCTGGACAGCATATGTGAATATAGCTGAAAAAGAGTGTAACAAGATCCTTGTATTTTCACTTGAAAAACAGTTCAGAACATGCACTGTGGTAGTGTGGCTAAACCTCGGCACAGATGCTTTTACATACAGCTTATGCACTTGATTGTTTCCATTACATTCGAACGTTGAACTTGTTTTCTCTCTCCATAAATTACTTTCATTAATTGCTTATGCAACTGTCTAAATATCAAAATACACAGGCTTCTTAACTGTTCATGTACTTATAGCCAGTTCCTCATGTTAAAATCTGCTCTCTGCAACTGAGTTCAATATATATTTGTTTTTAAGTCAATGAGACTGTAGTAAAACTTTTAATTACTCTTTTATGAATAAATCCCTGTCCAACCTGCTGAGATTGTTTCCAATCCCTCATCGTCTTTTTTAATTGCCTACTTCATGAGACACAGTTCCCCTGCTGGTATTCTGTTCCATCATATATAATTTCATTACTTTGTCTTTTCATTAAATATTCATAGAATCCTAATCGAAAAAACACGACAACTGCTGCCTAATTACATGTGTGTTAATATTGATTTATGTGCTAATCCCTTGTTAAACAGAGAGACTGACAGACAGGCAGCTGTCAGCTAAGTCTTCCACACAGCTGTATACTGACTGGCGTAAACCAAATCCATCTGTTTTGCTGTACTATGAACTGTTTATGTCACTGGGATGAATGACATGGACATACTGGCGGGTATATCTCACCCAAACAATGAAATTACATATTTATTTGCTTTCCCTTTCAGTAGTTTATGGACATTTTATGACCACTGTAAGACAACCCCCAAGAAGGGAATGGTTTGGCAGGTGGTGAGCACAGATCTCTTCTTATCCTTCCTGACTGTTTCTAGTTTTGTATTTTGCCTGTTTCCTTGTCCGGTAACAAAATCTGATACCTGCAGCCCATTCAGGTTGCACAGGTAGTCCTGCTCTTTCATCATGGCACATTCCATAGTTGCCGTAGCAAGGAGGTTTGCTGTGTCTCCCAGTACAGTCTCAAGAGCATGGAGGAGATAACAAGAGACAGGATAGCTGGACAGGGTCGTAGAAGGCCATCAACCCGGCAGCAGGACCGATATCTGCTCCTTTGGGTGAGGAGGAACAGGAGGAGCAGTCTGATGTCCTTTATTGGGACCTGTGCTCACAGTTCAGCACTGTACAGCTCGATTGGCAATCGCTAGAGAAAACCAGAATGTGCAGGTCTGCTATTGGCTCCCTGTTCTTTTCACAGATGAGAGCAGGTTCTCTCTGAGCACATGTGAAAGAGTCTGGCCATGGTGAACGTTATGCTGCCTGCAACATCCAGCATGACCGGTTTGGCGGCGGGTCAGTGATGGTCTGGGGAGGCGTATACTTGGAGGGTCACACAGACCTACGTATGCTAGCCAACAGCACCATGACTGCTGTTAGTTACCGGGATGAAATCCTCAGTGCCATCGACAGACCTTACGCTGGTGCAGTGGGCCCTGGGTTCCTTCAGGTGCAGGACAATGCCTGCCTCATGGGGCCAGAGTGCCATTGACTGACCCTCACCTTCTCCCGACCTGAATACAATTGAGATCCTCTGGGACGTTATGTATCAGTGCATCCGACGTCGCCAATTAGTCCCACGGCCTGTCCAGGAGCTCACTGAGGCCCTGATCCAGGTCTGGGAGGAGACCCCCCAGGACACCATTTGCCATCTCATCAGGAGCATGCCCAGACAATGTCAGAAGTGCATATAGGCATGCGGGGGGCCATAAACTCTTTTGAGTCCCATTTTGTGTTGTTGTGATGAAATTCAAGTTATAACAGCCTGTGATTTCAATTGTTTACTTTGATTTTCCATGTGAGTTTGAATCCAATCCCCGGTTGGTGATTTCAGTTTCCATTGACCTTTGTTACATCATTTTGTTCAATTTTTTTTAACATTTATAAGGAAATTCAACTTTGTGTTCCGGCCGTAGCCGGGGAAAGATGTATTGATCAAGGTTGCCGATAATGGGTGAGCACGATGTGGACTTGAGCAGATATCGAACGGAGGAGCAGCGCATGCCCGTCAGCCGTAATGACTCACGCACAGCGAGCGGCATCGGTGGCGGAGAGAAACAAGAAGTTAATTTCTGAATGTCATCCAGTTGCTCTGGCTAGGAAAGGGGGGGCCAGACAGTGGGGCTGCAGCTCCCTTACCCCACCTACTTCCCTCGGCTATGGTTGTACTGTGTCCATAGACTGCTTGTAGTACCACTTTGTGTTATTGTGTCATTTCGGTGAGCTATTTCATTGAGCAGGCTTAAGTGAAGTGAGGGGAGAAAAGTATTTGATCACCTGCTGATTTTGTACGTTTGCCCAATGATTTGCATTTTAATGAGGGAAATAATTATTTGATCCCCTTTCAATCAAAAAGATTTCTGGCTCCAAGGTGTGTTTTATACAGGTAACGAGCTGAGATGAGGAGCACACTCCTGTCATCTGTTGGTGCGATTATTTGCAAATTGAAGAAACACAAAGAAACTGTCATGTTGTGTGTGTTTTTGTCTAATCCATCAGGAGTTATGAAAATCTCAGTTGTCATTTTCCATCATGGAAGTCGGTGTGACATACCAGTGTGTGTGTGTGTGTGTGTGTGTGTGTGTGTCTGTGTGTCATTGTAGTGGAGGCCATAGCTATGTCATCATGCAGTGATATCACATGCCCAGAGACATGGCGGCTTTCTGGTAGTGACATAACAGAGTGCCGATGGAAGCATGTTGTCAAATCCCAGTGGGTTCGGTACATTACAAGATGGCCTGTAACCCAAGAATAACAAACTGTTATTGGTTGAGAGTATGGGAGCTTGCTACAGTAGATTGTGTTGAATTTGCAGTATAGCTGTGCTAAGGAACTTCAGGAGCATCAATTGTATCTACTAAGTGGCTGAGATCCAAAAACAAGCAGTGCTTCCATTCCATAGACACACGCGCACGCAACGCACACAAAACAAAGAAGAATTATAAAAAACAGGGCCTTAACTCTCTCTTCTGTAATTAAACCCTAGAGGGAGTTGCTGAAATCAAGGTCTTTATTTGTAGCCAGCAAGAACTCTCTCCTCTCAGCTCAGAAATAATTGATTTATTTTTGAGCAATGCTTTTTAGATACATTTATGAAAATACATTCTCTCTGCTATCTTTCATTTTATGGAGCTTGTTAAGATTTCATGAATGATGCACTTTCATTGCACAGACAGAGAGACCTGTCTTCTAATAGGTGCCCTAAATTGCTTTGTAAGTTGTAAGTATTGACCAATGCATTGATATCCCCCCAGTACTAATTCAATGGCCACAGCTAAACAGCCTAGCCTTGTTTTCTGTATGTGCTACACTCTGATCATGAAATCGTTATACTACAGACATAGAGCAGAGCAGTGGTCTACTGCTTTGGTTAGTAATTAAAGGGAAAGATCACCTCAAAAAGCAATTCCATTCACTGAAACTAGTTTGGTAGAATTTGATCCCTGTTGTGAGGAGAGGTGGGAGAGAGAGAAAGTTGAGCGATTTTCCTTTCTGAAGTGGAATTCTGCTGAAAGGTATTGTGGACGTAGAACCACACAGAGAGACTTTCTGTCATTGTGGGGAACCAACATAGAAATCCAAGTTCCTCATTCCTTATTCCTAAACATAACCCTAAACTTGACCTCAATGTTTAACTCAATAAGGAACCTGGATTTCCTGGTTGGTTAAGTTCATTCCTAAACTTAATCAAGCCTTAAAGCCTTACCGTAAACCTAATTGGTATTGCCTGAAGATAATAGTAACACAACCATGAGACACTATGAATACAGGCATACCTGTGTTATGTTTCAATGTACTGTGCAGTGAAAACACATTTTCTACATAATTATTTCATTAAAGGAAAACAGGGTTTGTATACCTTTACTCGTGTTTATACTTAAATGTATTTAATGAACAATGTTATGCAACACTAAATGCCCTTTGTGAATAGATAATGGCCACGTTAAAATCAATTGTTGTTTTTCCACATTTAACTGCACTGACTGCAACCAAACACTAATGTGGTTCATCTGTATTATGCATTACTGTACAGGAGCCAACCTAGCAATTTGTGGATTTTCGAACTTGTTACAGGAACTGTTACTAGATTGAATTTGAATTGGATACAGGACTGGACAGAACGGGCCATTTCAAGCATAACATGTATTTTTTTAGAAGGCATTTTGATGTAGGATTGCTGGGTTTTGATTACTGTCTCGCTAGTGTGGTTCAGCTCACTACCGGATTGCCTGACATTCTCCTTTAGAGATAGAGGCAATTTGGACAGGTCATCCAGGTCCTGTTCCAGCTAAGCAATATCAAATCATCAGACAATCGCCACCATTGCTATCAGGGTCTAACAGGATATTGGACTGATGCTGGACTGTTGTGAAACAACTGTTGTAAGGACTTAAAGATGTCTAATACACATATTTAGTAAATGTCATGAACATCACAGACTTGTCGGCTTTGCAAAGGCAAACTAATAAACACAGAGACAGCTTGCACACACTGGACCAGATGTTTTCTCTCTCTAGTAGTATTTTATTCATTCATTTCCACTGATATGTTGTCACTTAGTATGGTAGAAATGTTACAGATAAAATGCTTTCCCTGTTTCAGGGGGCCTTAAATCTCTAGTCTTTTGAAAGGCACATTTGTTTGGAAGAACCTACTTTGCCTCTATAAGTAGTAACTCTTAAAACTTAATTGGATAGTTCAGCATGCTAATGTATTTGAAAATTAGTTTCCTTAGCTATGGCCTCCTCTTAGTTTGTCGTTGACAGCTTCGGTGCATGAACTGCGTTGTTTTAACACATACATTTTTTATATGAAGGACTGTATTGTTATGTCAGAAATATAATTATTGATATCAACAACTCAAAAGTTTTTGCTTAAAAATGAAAAATTTGATATCAACAATTTGTATTTTATATATCTACAATTGTAATATGTGTTCTTAGTAATTGAATATTGAATTCAAATTGTTGAAATCAATAATTTTTTTCTGATTATCAAAAATTACTGTATATTAAAAAGGCTTGCAATATTATTTGAGCTACCAAATATGCATGTGGGGAAATAAGCAGAAAGCGATACATTATTTTTGTCTATTGGTTGTAAAATATGTCATGAGTATGTGCCGATATTGTATGTGGCCCATAATAAAAACACACTTTCAATTTGGAATTTCATGGCTAACTGAGCTATGATAGTTGTTTTACTTATAGATTATGCACATATACAGCATACTATATATACAGCCCAGAATTAGTGTTTTAAAAATGTTTTTGTCATTTGCAAAAGTCCCAGAATGTCCCTTTATGAAAATGTCCAGACAGAAAGTATTCCTTTTAAATATATTTGCCAAGAATTTCCCAAAAATTAAGTGTGTAAATCACAACAACATCTGGAAATTCGTTTTCTCTTAAATTGCAATGGCGTTCCAAGCATAGTAATGTCTAATCTTTACTATTATAAAAGGTAAATAGCCCTTAAATTGCAATAATCTGCTTTAATATGACTATGAATTAACACAGGCGGGAAAACATGTGTGGACTTCACACACGGTAAAAGGCAGATAATATGGGTGTTTGCACTGTGCACAGGTTCTGTCAGACACGCAAGGCACTCCAAGCTGACAAGCTCAGCAGGCCAAGACAACCACACCATCCCTCCCTCACTTCATCATTTATTCACCGACAAAGCACGCTGTGGCCAGCACATCCTACAGAGAAAACATTTGTTCTCAGCATTCTTCAATTTCCCCCACAAAGCTCTTTTCAAACCTCTGTGAATGGCCCCTTAACACAACATGACAACCATCATGGTCCCAGAAGCCCATTTCTGCTATTTCTGATCCGGTCCAATAATGCTGATATAGGAAAGTCTGCGTAACATGATACGAGCTGTCTCTCATACAATAAGAACCGCATGTATGTCCTGTAGCAGAATGGACAGTTGCAGGAAAACTGTCGACCTGTGAAGACCTTGTGGCATAAGAGGTCAGTATATGCTGTGAGGCAGTAATCAATCTGATCTTAGCCAAAAAACGGTTAAAATGCAGGGAAACAACTGCTCCATTCCAAATCCTTTAGTTCATGCTTGGACTTTTCATTTTCCTATATAGGAAGGTGGAGATGAAACCAATGCAATGGACATCCACCAGGATTTGGCTACAAGCCTCAATCCATTCTGTAAGTGCTGAGTTTCTATGCATGAAGAACCAACCTGCAGAGACAGATTCATACCAAGGCTGATGTATGGAGAACATAAACTGTTACAGTAGAGTAGGCAAGCTGTTTGATTGATGATCCATAAACACAATACAGCCACCAAATGGGGATCAATTGCTTGAAACAATTAGTTGAGAATAACACCAAAAGTCAATTGTTATAATAATTATACAACTAAAACTGTCAGTGATAGCCTTCGTAGGGGATTCGATTGCGCAACAGCCAATGACATTTTACTTGCTATAAATGCAGGGCATGTGTCTACCCAGAATATTAGAGTTGAAAACGGTGCTGAGATATTGTTTTCCTACTGTCATGGGTCAAAATCAATGCATGATACCTTTTTGGTCAAAAGAGTTTTAACTGCTCTCAAACCTATCTGGATTTTGTAGTCCTTGACTTGGCTTAGTCTGTGTCTGCAAAACTGGCCATTAAATACAACCAAGGCAATGACAGTTGTTTTGAATTCAGCCTTTACATAAACAAAAGCTGCAAGAGGTTAAATTTACAGGAGCCCTCGCTAGGACCTTTTTTGAGATGCTTTAATGACATGGTCCCTGTTTATGATTAATTAAATTCACCACCATACACAATACATATACACACACACACACACACACACAAACCCATTGGTCTGCTATTGGAATTCTCATGACAAAACTGATATGACATTCCTGTCTCAAAAACTACCTATGAACTTTGTTCATTGTGTATATTTAATGAAACTTCTTAACCTTATACAATTATTTCCATAATTTTCCTCCTACGCTGAGTTGAAGCCATTGGAAAAAAATATGATTCAGTTGTGGCCCTGTTCATTTTTTTTTAGAAATGGAAACAGCATTAGCATTCAATTGATGGTAGTAGATGACCCTGAGGCATTTTAATGGACCAGTACAGCTGTTGTTTTGGACAGGGAGGATGGAAATTGTGTCAAGGTTTGGGATGATACTGTATGTACTCTTGTTGGAGAAGATCATATAGTTCATATTCTACACGTTGTTTCAAAATAGAACAACGCAATTGTTAATTAGATACTATCATTAAGGATGTGAATAAAATATGTGAACAAAGCTTGCCATGGTAACCTACGTGTATATATATATATATATATATATATATATATATATATATCACACTAGAAAAGAAAGCGCATTTCAAAAACATCTGACAGTTCCATGTTTTCAGATAAGGAGACATTTTTTGACAAAATTGAGAACAGCAGGTTTAATTCTTTGTGTAAATGTGTAAAAATGCATTATCTTGATTGTATTAAAAATGTGTTGTAAGCTCATTTACCTTTTGTTTACAACACTCAGAATTGCAATATGTTTAAAATGATGTTCCGAGTATATTATTATGACAAAATGAAATGCATCCTTTTGAAGTAGACAAAGTCTTAATAGCCAGTATTCCAGTCAAGATGGATTTGAACAGATACATCTGTACAAACGTGTAGCAAATACTACAGAAATTGGCTTTCCTTGCATTGTGCAGTAGAAAGCCATCCAAAAAAAGATACGAAAAATATTTTCTAAGAGACTATCCATTTCTGCCAGGTTCAGCATGCCCTGATTCCTCATGATCTCACTCTCCAGCTACTGACAACCCAAGATGCATCTATTGGAGAGTCAACCCAACAGGCATGTGCTACCAACCTTACAATATAATATACTACTAACAGCCCACTACCCAGGCTACATTCAGAAAAGCACCAGTCCCAATTGTCTCATAGGCCATTTTGGTTTGGTGTTGAACCATCAATTCCAGGCATCAGAAATTAAAAGTTAATGGTAGATTGTAGCTATTGGAAACAGCAAGTCCATGTTTCGTGAGGAGAAATTACAGAGTCAAGATGAAAAGAAATTATGAGGTAATGAGGATAGGACTGTACTATGTAAAGATCATCTACTATACTGTAATTTTTGTGAACTAGTGTAAAATGGGAATGTTGATGCTTTATGCATGATGGAAGTGTTGAACAGCTTTAGTGTTGTTTAGAAATAACGTAATTCAAGCAACATTCCATGTTTTTAGCGTGACCTTCTGCTGTATGTCGTTAATGACCAAAAACCCACAGAAGGAATGACTCTCCAGGAAACTAAAATAAAATCTGCTGCTGAGAAACCGTGTTTGGTTGACGAGAATGAGGGTATGTTGAGTCAGAAGCAAGGGATGTGCCACGATTAAGACCCTCAGAAAATGACTAACACCCTCAGGTTATTCGTCTCAGTCTAGGGTGTGTCATGGCATCTGAGTCATCCACCATCCTGGCCACCCATGGGTCAGTGGAAAGGGATTTGCCCAGGCGATGTGTCTCCTTGACTGGGTAGAGTCACAGGAATCCTCCCCTGTTAGCTGTTACTCAAACATTCTCTTACCACTGACCTTGGTCTTTTACACAAGAGGCTTAAGGTTCCATTAGTGCCTTATGACTGTGTTGCTCACAGCTTGATGGAAACTTTGTCCCACAGTTCATACTGTAGTTTGTCAAGCTAGCGTGACAAGCCATCAGAGCATACAATGAACCTCAAATAAAGTAATTTGCGTCGCGGCAGGATGTCTCAGACCCGGAGGCAAACGTACCATATGGGAACGAAATTCAAGAGAGGCGGAGCGGATGGAAGGAAAATGGGACATTCCAGTTTTCAATTTCAAAAGCATAATAACACTAATCGTATTCTATATAGCTCTAGGTTTTGTACTTTACTTTATTCAGGTATGATGCCTTATCATGTATGAGAATGGTTCGTTGATCATGATGGTTCAAGCTTCGGCACAACTATTTATCTGCTTTCCTGTTCGTCTCCCTTGTATGTCTTCACATACCTGACTCACTAGACTCTGTAATTAAAATGACACAATACCATGAAAATGAATGGATTATCCTCCAGTTAATGTTAATCCTGGTCCCCAGGACATTTTGTTTATAACTGGCCACAATGGCAACTGTTAGCACTATTCCAGTAGTATCAAGGTTTTGTAAGGCTTTACCAATGGGGAGCCAGAACGAGTTAGTTCTATATGCCTTAAATCATGACTATTCAACCTGTACCCCATCAGGTCCTTATCCTGACGGTTTTCTCTTCTACCTCGTCATTAATTGTACCCTTTTAGCAATGGCGTAGGTTTGTATTGTTTATCATGGGGTCAGGGTCGATAGATCCCAGAACGTTTACTCTTTTGCAAGGGGTTCAAATTGACCTGTCTGTAATATCATGACACCCGTATCCCCCCACCCCAATTCTCCACCTCTGCCTTTTAGTATCCAAGCACAAAATAAAACCCTGGTAAAAGGAAAATAAATAACCAAAAGAGGAGGTTAGAAGGAGATTCTGCACCGACCTCCCAGTCTGCAGCATGCAGTATTTCTCTCCACGCAGGGTGTGTCTCTGTATGCGTCTGCAGCCTGCAGCTTTGTCTGTCTGTCCCTGTCCGTCATCCTGTTTGTCACCTCACACACACAAACACATTCCCCCCATCCTTTCACTACATACACCGATCAGCCATTACATTATGACCACCTTCCTAATATTGTGTAGGTCCCCCTTTTGCCATCAAAACTGCCCTGACCCGTTGAGGCATGGACTCAACTAGACCCCGGAAGGTGTGCTGTGGTAACTGGCACCAAGACGTTAGCAGAAGATCCTTTAAGTCCTGTAAGCTGTGAGTTTGGGCATCAATGGATCAGACCTGTTTGTGCAGCACATCCCACAGATGTAAGCACATCCACGTGATGTAATAGAAAACGTGATTCATAAGACCATTGCTCCGTTGTAAAGTTGTGATGCGCTTTCGGCAGTGAAGAGGGGTCAGCATGGCCAGCCTAACTGGTCTGCGGCTACGCAGCCCCATACGCACAAACGACAATGCATTGTGTGTTCTGACACCTTTCTATCTGTACCAGCATTTGCTTTTTCAGCAATTTGAGCTACAGTAGCTCGTCTGTTGGATCGGACCACATGGGCCAGCCTTCACTCCCCACATGCATCAATGAGCCTTGGCTGCCCATGACCCTGTCGCTGGTTCACTGCTTTTCCTGCCTTGGACCACTTTTGATAGGTACTGACCACTGCAGACCGGGAACACCCAACAAAGGCTGCAGTTTTGGAGATCCTCAGATCCTTGCGCTTGCCCTGTTTTCCTGCTTCTAACACATCAACTTTGAGGACAGAATGTTCACTTGCTGCCTAATATATAATATTACGGCTGATCGGTGAATAATGCAGAGACAGAATTTCAGGGACTTGGTAGCCATAGTTTCAGTATGTGTCTCTCTGTGGAGTTCACTGCGTTGTGCTTTTTATCACCTGGACCACAAACTGAGTGCACCGCCCATACTGGTCCCAGTGACAGCTTAGATGTAAATGAGGAAACACCTACATGTTGAATAAACAACCCTAACCCTAACCCTTATATTCGGCAATTGAGTATTAAACCTTGGAAATTATAATGCTTGTACCCTTGTTGTCATGTCAGTAGGCAGGACCTGAGGCACAGAGAAAAAGTTCATAAACATTCCTTTTATTTGCTTCCAAAAACCCCACAACCAAATAAGCAGCAGTAACCAGCACCACCACCAGCACAACCTGAAGAGGCACGAGGCACAAACAATGATCCACAACACAATGTGCTAATGGGCAACATAAATAGGAGCCCCAATTAGAGACAATGCCAGACAGCTGCCTTTAATTGGGGAACAACAAATTTAAACATCAATATGCCTTGAAGGCATCCCTACAGTCGGGCCCTGACATGTGTGCTTCTCCTTACATTAAAATGGCTCACCATTGCTAACTGGTCATCAAAATGCAAAAAATTATGACAAAAGAGGAACTGTGCATATTTTATGACACTGAACAAGCTCATAAATATGGATATTTAAATACATAATGTATACATATTATATGTTATAATTTACAATTTACAAAAAACGTTTCCATCCTTGGTTTAATCCGATAATGACTGCATTTATCGTTAAAGAGGATAAACCAACATGAAGACCAGAGAGCTGTTTATGGGAGAAAAGCAAGCCATTGTCAAGCTGAGAAAATGAGAAGAATCGACCAGAGCAATTGGACACATTTTGGGCATAGCAAGCACATCTATTTGGAATGTCCTGAAAAAGAAAGAAACTACTGGTGTACTGAGCAACAGATGTCGAACAGGTCAGCCAAGGAAATGAACAGTAGTTGATGACAGAAATATTGTGAGAGCTGTGAAGAAAAACCCCAAAACATCAGAAAGTGACAACACCAATGACCTCCACAGTACAGAGGTGAAGGTATCACAATCCACTGTTTAAAGAAGACTCAGAGAGCAGAAATATAGAGGCCACACCACAAGATGCAAACCATTCATCAGCAGTAAGAATTGGAAATGCCTGACTGAAATTTGCAAAGAAGTACAGAGATGAGCCGCAAAAGTTCTGGAACACAATCTTATGGACTGATGAGACCAAGATTAATCTCTACCAAAGAGATGGATAGGCCAAAGTGTGGAGAAAGGAACTGCTTAAGTATGCGAAGCATACAAGCTTATCTGTGAAGCATGGTGGAGGTAATGTCATGGCTTGGGTGTGCATTGCTTCTTCTGGAACAGTTTCATTAATATTTATTGATGATGTAACTGATGATGGTAACAGCAGAATGAATTCAAAATTGTACAAAAACATTTTGTCTGCAAATATATGGAGAAATGCTTTGAAACTAATCGGGAGGAAGTTTATCATGCAGCAGGACAATGACCCAAAGCACACTGCCTACAAAACAAAACAAAAAACTTCATCAGGGGAAAAATTCTGAAGGTTTTAATCAATCACCTGACATTAACCCAATAGAGCATGCATTTCACCTCCTTAAGAGGAGACAGAAGGGAGCAAGCAAGGGTTATGCCACCAAATATTAAATGTTATATACTTTAAGATTATTTGTTCCATTACTTTTGCTCACCTAAAAATGCTGTTGTATAATACAAATGGTGATATGTTTAACACATCTAGATTTGAATACCAGGAAATTAAAGCTGAAATTCTGAACTCTTGTCTCATTACTCATCTTTTGATCTTAAACCCAAATGTCTTCAGTGACCAACTAAAACAAAGAAATTTGCCTTGCCATTCGTACGTGTAGGCTTTTTTTTCACAAACTACTATCGCAGTTAGAAAAATGTGCTTAAACTTTTAAATAAGAATCATTTTAGTAATGAGGGACTGTTTATCTGGCTTAAGTTCAAAGCATGGTGGCAAAATGTGTAATTGGGGTTATGTTTGGAATTAGGATTATGCATAACCAGTTAGGATTAGGATCAGACTTAGGTAATGCCACTATTTTATTTTTCAAGTATACATTTTAAGTTATCGAGGTTATGGTTCGGTTGAGTTAGGATTGGTAAGTAAGTAGTATTCCTTTAAGGGTAATCAACTTTGTTGACCCCATTAAAATTCTTAAGTAAATCTGTGTGTGTGTGGAGGGGGATTTTTTATGTTGTAAATGACATTTGTAAATGGAAACTGGTGATTTTAATTGGAAAATCTACATAGGAGTACAGAGGACAATTATCAGGAACAATCAGACCAATTGTTCCAAGTGTTCCAATAGTGCATTGCCTTTGCAAATCTAAGTTTATCATTTTAAAAAGCTAATTGATCATTAGAAAACCACTGTGATGATTGAAGAAGTAATAAAACAGGCCTTCTGTAGGCTATTGGAGCAACTGGAGCAACAGCATTTGTGAATTCGATTACAGTCAAAAAGAATTGCCAAAACAAAGAACTCCTTGCTTTGAGAAATAAAGGATTTTCCATGCAAGAAATTGCTAAGAAACTGAAGATCTGTGTACTACTCCCATCACAGAACAGTGCAAAATTGCTCTAAATAGAATAGAAAAAGGAGTGGGAGACCCTGGTGCACAACTGAGCAAGAAGACAAATACATTGCATCTAGTTTGAGAAACAGACGCCAGGTCACAGGTCCTCAACTAGCAGCTTAATTAAATACTAGCGACAAAAAAACAGTTTCAACATCAACAGTGAAAAGGCGACTCTGGGATACTTGTCTAGAAAAAGCAATTTCTCAGACTGGTCAATAAAAAGAAAATATGAAGAGGGACAAAAAACACAGATACAGGACAGAAGAGGATTGGAGCAAAGTAATATGGATAGACGAATCACAAAGAAGAACATTTATGAGATGCAGACCAAACCAAATTGACAACTAGCATGCCAAGGGTCTGCAAGGCTGTAATTGCTACAAATGGAGGATTCTTCGATGAATGCAAAGTGTGAAGGACATTATAATCATTTAAATTAAAAATTATTATTTCAAAACTTGTCAATGACAATATTTTCTATTCATTTTGCTATATTTCCTATTCCAACTCTTGTATGTTGTAATGGGAAAAACGGAATTTGTAAGTGATCCCAAAACCTTTGAATGCTAGTGTATGTCTACATTCTCTAATCCAATGTGTACTGCAGGAACGCTGGAATGTTTTCAGCATTAGTCTCTCTCTCTGCATGGTGCCAGGACTTCATCATTCACCAGTCACTCATAGCTTATAAAGTCATTAGAAATCGACAGGGCCTGTTGAAAAATGACCCCAAAGAAAGCAATCTGCAAAGAAATGACCTAATAAGGTTTGTGCAGGATCCATATACAGGCTTACTGGTGTTTAATGTCAGTGGCACGCGTCTATATATCAACTATCAATTATAGCTGGTCAGTGTTGTACTTAGTAATCAGAAAGACTAATCTATAGACCAAGTGCTGCACGCTATTATGTCTGTGATAACTAGATTTGGCCCAGGATATACAATATGCAGTTTTGTACAGTGGAGGGGAGTACTTCTATAGAGAAAATGAGATTTTGTCTTTAAACTGTGTGCTGAGAGATAGGTGACTTTATAGGATAACTGTGTAATAAAATATGATGTGACAAAACACCTGATGGAATATACATCTTTGAGATTCCAACATGATAGTGTCGAAATGAGACAGGGATGTTCATTAATAAATGGTAAGGTGGTGGAGCTTGTCGCCTTGTGCTTTGTGATGACCTATAGTTTTTTTAAGGTGTCACAGTCAAATGAAATTAATCCACAGGGAAGCATTCATGATATCATGAACTGTATCATCACTTGGTGATTGTAATCTTGTGCCTGGAATTTAAAAAGTATGTTTAATACAGGCACATTTCTATACAGTAAGTTTCATTGATCTGAAATAGAGGCTAATCCATCATCTTACCAAGCTTATTTCAAAATAACTTAATTTCTCTTTGAAAGACCTTTGGAGACCCATCTCAAAACTCAAGTGCCGGACCACTTGAGCGGAGCCAACCAACAAGAGCCAATGTCATTTATTGAGTGAATGACTGAGTAACCGACCGCCATACACACCCTTTGTAAAGTAGGTTAATTGTTAGAGACGCAGACCTACAACCAATAGGTCCCGCGTTTGAATCCCATGACAGTCAAAGCTAATTATGCATTAGGCTTTGTTTCAGATAGATAAAAACATTGCTTGCTACAACCTTCAGTAGCTGCGTTATATTAAGCCTAAAATAAAACTGTTCATGGTTATTTTGCAACTATTTCTGGTGGATTTTCAAAGTCCACATCCATGCATGCTTTTTGGGTCAGGATTCTGCAAAAACTTCTCTAGGTAAAACCTCCAGTAGAGTCGTTATAGTAAGCCTAAAATAAAACAGTCTATATTGCGACTATAAGTATGCATACTTTTTGGGGTAATATAGGCTGGCTCAAAACACCTTGGCCAGTAAAAGAGTAGGGTTTCCATGACTCTCTCATGACTCTCTTTTCACTTGACAAAAAAGTCAGTTATTGTCACCTATATTGATATTAATTGTATTAATGTCTTGTCAACGCTTAATGGTGTCTAGAGAAATATTCAAACTGGGCGTGATGTTAATGTGTGACAAAATGATCTTATGTTGAGATTCTGTGGTGTAGTGGTTAAAAACACAGCCACTTATGTGGGAGACGTGGTTTCGAATCCTGTGAGGCCAACAATATTTATCACTTTTAATTGCGGGCCAGCTGAATTAGGCTTGCCTGGTTCCTTTTCTGATTAAAAAAAATAATTACAACCTCCAAATTAAGGACTACCTTTGAACTGGGACAGCAGGCGGTGTATGGTCTGCCTCCACTCCTCGACCTTCCAACCAGGCTGGTGAGCACACCCCACACAGCAGATCCAAATCCCATGAACACAGCTCTCGAAGCAGATTCCTATCACCAAAAAGACCATGCACCTGTGCTCTCCCTCTTCCCCTGATGGTCACTATTCAGCCTGTTCATTAACACCCTGTCCTTGTGAGGTATTGTTTGTGAGATTGCCACTCTACGAAGCCTGTTTCTTAGTATTCTCTTATGTCTTGGAAAAGTTCTATTTTGGTATACTGAACCATGCCTTTCATATTTGTCTTATTTTATTTATTTATTACATGTATGGGACTATTTACCTCTGGTTGAGAAACATCACAGGGTTAACTTTTACATCATCAAAATATATATTTTTTTATTTAAATATTAACTTTCATAATCATAATTGGATAGATATCTTATTAGTCTGATCTAATCTCTGACTAGCAATGAAAATTGGTGTTTCATTTAATGGCAGTCTGCTGTCCATATAGGAAAGAAATTTAAAGCAAAGAAAATGCGTTTAGATAGTTACTTTGTTTTTTTCATAGCCTATGCGATTGGGGTAGATGTGAGTTCATGTAGTTATGTATGGTGGCAACAAATCCTACATTGGAGTGCTATGTAAAATAACATTTCCTAAGTCGTGGAAAATCAACCACTCTTTAGTAAAAACAAATACACTTCAACTCAGGACTTTGTGAATCCAATAGACTTTAATGAAAATCATACAATAATGACAGACATTAAAGCCAGGTCCTTCTGCAGATACACCCCTAATGTTCTAAGTCCGGACCATGGCTTTTATACAGAACTGTCACACATTACGCTATCTGACTTAGTCTGGTTGGCAACCCCCCTGAGTGGGGTGAGCTTCATATCTTCTACCTACTTGAATGCTGGTAATTTGCGACAGTAATTCACATCCTCCTTATGGTTCATACTTGGGTCATGTCCAGCATTGCCCACAAAGTAAGTGTTATGTTAAGCTCATGGGCTACACTCTGGTCATCTCTTATCACAGATTATACTTTATGACCAGCTCATGGGCCACACTCTGGACACCCCAACAGTGGATACAAAGGCAGTAAACTTTTGAAATGCCCCTCTCTGGGCTCAAGGTAATTGCCTGCTCATGACTATCTCTCAGCATAAGACACATATATTATGATGAACATAGAAATTGTCTGTATGTGTAATTCGTCTCAGAAGTCATTTACTGTGAGTGTGGATTCCACGTTAATATGTTTCTAATAAAACTGCATGACTATACATTGCAAATTAATATTTTCATAAGTATAAGGTTATTTATGCATTTTATAGTAATATCCCCCACACCTATTATAGGACAAAAATCTATCTGAAGGTATCCTATGATTCAGATTTGTGACACTTTACAGTTTGTTTAGGTCAGATAATTTTAGCATTCATTTATCTTCTCTGTGTATACTTTCCTTGTATGGTGTGAGCTAACTGTAGTGAACTTACAACACTACCTGAACACAATTGTTCAGGTAGACAATATTCAGGGTTGACTAGGTTTATTATTTAATTAAATTTTTTAAGTTGAATCTTTTACAGTAACACGTTGACTGTATAAATTGTATTCAATAACATAAATCAAAATCAATCAAATTTATTTTATAAAGCCCTTTTTACATCAGCAGTTGTCACAAAGTGCTTTCACAAAACACCCGGCCTTAAACCCCAGGGAGCAAACAACAATAGTGATGAACTTCAGTGGCTAGGAAAAACTCCCCAAGAGGGCCAAATTTAGGAAGAAACCTAGAGAGGAACCAGTCTCCAAGGGGTGACCAGTCCTCTTCTGGTTGTGCCGGGTGAACATATTAAGAGTCCAAATTTTAATAATTCAATGTATGTGGGCTAAGCCCGGAGTCTATTTAAACCTAGTCCAGATTGGAGGCAAAACTGGAGGGACAAGGACAGGGGGGATCAGCAGAGTGGCAGCTTGAAACGGCCAGGCATCATCCCTATCTGCAACACAACCAGGAGGACCCCGGACAGGGACCGCAAACGAGTTAAGCCTGGTACTCCCTAGATGTGGCTCCAGACCTCATGTCCTCCTAAGTTTAAAACGACAGAAAACAGGAAAAATTAAGACCCTACACCCCCAGCACAATAATATAGCAGCGTTAGACGTTGGGGCTAAGACAGAGGGGTCCAGTGACACTGTGGCCCTATCCAGAGGAGGCCCCGGACAGGGCCCAACAGGCAGGAAATCAATCCACCCACATTGCCAAGCATCAACCAAAGGGACGCCCACCAACCGCAACCATCCTGAATGAGGGCCGAGTATTGCCAGCAGGGCACAGCCCAATTGCACAAGTGTGCAACATGGAGACAACAACAAGCCAGTGACTCTGCCCCCGAATGGCATTGGAGGGAGGGCATCCCAGTGGCGATGAGAGCCCACCTGGCAAGACAGCAAGGGAAGACAGCATCAGGCCTTTCTGGTCACCTTCACGCCCCTGGGCCAGACTACACTTAATCATAGACCAGGCTGAAGAGATGAGTCTTTAATAAACGTTTGAGGGTTTGCACTGAGTCTGCATTTCTTGATTGGCAAGTCATTCCAAAGAAATTGAGCTCTATAAGAGAAAGCCCTGCCTCTGGCTGTTTGTTTAGAGATTTTTGGTACAATTAAAAGGCCTGCATCGTGTGATCGAAGGTTACGTGTAGGTATGTATGGCTGGATTATTTCAGCGAGGTAAGTAGGAGCAAGTCCATGAATTGATTTATAGGTTAACAATATAACATAACTTTTGGATTACTCTCAATAATGTAATCTGATTACTTGGATATTTAAAGACATTAGAAGACAAATAGGAGTATAACCAATTGACCAAAATCTATTGTCGGATGAATCCGATGTTTGAATTTAACTGGCCTTAAAAATATTTATCTTATTGGTTACATACATTGTTTTGGAATGTTTTCAGACCCCTTCACTTTCGCAACATTTTGTTGAGTTTTGGAATTCATCAATAAATAATTAAATTGAATAGAAGAGTAGTATATAAGTACTTTTAAAAATAGAAATAAAAATCGCCTTGAATGTAAATACAATGTCACATAATTAAATAATTTTTAGAAATTAATGCAAATGTATATGATAATTAATAATTAATAGCTACATGTACTATTAATGATTATTGATAATTAATAATCAATAGTACATGTACAATATCAGTCAAAAGTTTGGACACAACTACTCATTCAGGGGGTATTACATCAAAGATAACCCAGGAGCAAAGTGGGCTCTATAATTCTGAAATGAAATAAGTTTGGAACCACCAAGGTTCTTCCTAGAGCTGGCCATCCAGATGAACTAAGTAAATTTGTAAATTTTACATAATGTCACCCATCTTCAGAGAACCTGCCAGAAAGACAACCATCTCTGAATTACTCCATTAATCAGGTCTTATTTGTAGTGTAGCTAGATGAAAACCACTCCTGAGTAAAAGGGAAATGACTTGCCGCCTTAAGGACTGAGAGCATGAGGAAAAAGATTATCTAGACGATCAGACCATCATCGAATTGTTATGCCTGAATACCAAGAACTACGTTTGGCAACAAGGTAATGTTCATCACTTGGTGTTAAGACCTCCAGCGGGTGAGGCATGGTATATCATGCTGCGGGCATGCTTCTCAGCAGTTGGGACTGAAGGACTGGTCAGGTTTGAAGGAAAGATGAACAGAGCAAAACACAGAAGTCTTTTAAGAAAGCATGATCCAGAGCACATAGGAGCTTAGACTGGATTGAGAATTTGCTTTTCAGCCGAAGGACACAGCCTGAACAAATCTGTGATGGCCTTGAGTGGTCCAGTCAAATCCTGTTCTTGAATCCCACTGAACAGTGGGAAAACCTGTTGAGTGTAGTTCACAGACACATGACATCCTATCTGACAAACCCAGAGAGGATCTGGAATGAGTAGGAGAAACTCAAAGATACAAATCTGTGATGACTACAAAAGGTGCTTCCACAAAGTACTGAAAAAAATACAAATTCACTTGAAATATTTACTTTTCAATAAACTATCACACATTTCTAAAATATGTTTTTGCTTTGACATTGTGATGAGTAATGTGTGGATGGGAAATAAATTCATTTAAACAATTATGAATGGAAATAAATTCATTTAAACAATTATGAATGGAGTCCATACGACCTCAAAATGTGGAGAAAGTCAAGGGGTGTAGCCCCGAAAGGCAAGATTTTGCCCAGAAATCTAATTATTGGGCTATATCTGTACATAAGACCCTTAAGGTATTCATAATCTAAGATATATTAGCCTATTCTGTTATTTGTTGGCCCAAGAAACCAGGCCAGCCTAGCTCAGCTGACCCAAAATAAAAAGGGTTGATCGTTGTTTCCCTCCCAAGAGTCACCCACATGAAATGCTGTGTCTTTAACCACCACGCCACAGAGAAATACATTGTCTGTGTGTCGGTATGGCCTTTTGATATTATATCATTTTGTCATGCATTAACAGCTCACCAAGTTTGAGTTTCGTTAGACATCATTGACCATTGTATTAAACTGAGTAATGTTTCTTATTAAGTTTATCTCCACCATTAGCGATTCATGAATTACATTGAAACAAAACTACTGTATCAATATATGTGACGATAACAGGCTTTTTCATCAAGTGAAAAAACAAGATAATCATGTAGCCAGCGAAGTGTTTGTCTATCCTGAACAAATTCTAATATCCACCAGAACTGTTTTAAATTAGGCTTCCTGTGAGATAGCTACTGAAGGTTGTAGCTGATGAAGTTTTGTCTGTCCTGAACAAGTCAAACGCAGGACTTGATGTTCTGTAGTCGGACTCTCTAACCACTACGCTATTTAACAAGGGGAAGTCAGTCAGTCACTCAATCAGACAGTCAGTCAGTAAGACACATTCACTCTTCTAGGCCAGATCTGCTTACGTGGAAATGGTAATTCCTCCAGAAAGATATCCACATCTTTGTATATAAAGTCCAAGATATTCATAGCGTTTTGTGCATATTTTTTTTGTTGTCTGATGTTTTGCCCCCCAACAACCAATAAAGGCCATCAGCAATTGATTTTCAAAACACAAGATACGGAAATACATTTGTAAGAATTACACCTGCATTCTTACATTAAATTCAATGCAGCCAATGATAACCAGTCATTTCACTTTTCTGAAGACCAAAGCAAGCAGAATCACATGTATCCAGTAAAAGTGTCGATATTGAATGCATATAATGACTTGTCATACCTGTACGGAGTGCTTGTCAACACACATTTCCTCCTTACATATCATGATTAATTCTATATAATGTTTCATCTTGAAGGCAGTGCCATGTTACAGCTCTCTGCAGGCAAATATTAGCATTGAATTAGCATTATTAGCATCGTCCAAATACATTTATTGAAACTGTGCATCACAGGTAACAAAAGTCAGAAAACACTTCAGACTAAATTCAGTAATCTGTTGGGCTAGCATTGACTTTTTTGACTGCATGCTAATGAATCAGCTGGCCTGATTTGGTGATTACAAACTGGCACTTTGCAAAAAATTCTGCCACCACCACACACAGCTTCTGTTATTCAGCAATTATGTTATCTGTAACTAGCGAATGCTAAGTGGTTGTTCTGGGATGTCAATAAAGTTATGTCGAAACTTGAAAAAACACGAATTGATGTCATTGTGAATATAAAAAAGATCAGTTAAACATTATTTTGAGGAATACAACATTCACAGGTAATTTGAGATTAACAACACCACCAGTCTTAGAAGTGTTTTGAATAGGTTTCCGCTTGCTACACATCTTTTGTTGCTCAGGACACAGTTTCAGTTCATGAATTTAGACAATGCTCAAAATTACTCCATGGGCCTTCAAGAATAACTCAAGCTAGACCATATTTCAGACTTACCTTGAGTTGAGGAAGTGGTCGCATGAAACCAATTGTCACCTAATATGTCAACACTCCATTATTCAGGCACCTGGATTGTGCATTTCTGTCTCTATTTCAAACAGTCCCTAGCTCTTGATATCTACATTTAAGAGACCTAGCAGACACCTTTATCTAGAGCTACTCTATACTTTTATACTAAATCATATTTAGCACTACCTTTCAGAAGTTTCTAAGCTCTTATCAACATGTCTGTTATCTTTGCAGGTGTCCACCTCAGGGTGCCAGGAAGAATTTGAAATCAATACAGTAAGACTTCATCAGAATCCTAATAGCATTAGGATCTAATAGCATTAGGACATGGAGCTGTGGGACCTGAAAAAGAACACGGCTACCAAAGTTTTACCAGGTTTAGACCAAATAGGTATTCTAGTGTTTTGTGTTACAAAGTTTAAGTGAAGATCAATTCTTTAGGCTATCTGATGGAGAATCGTGCATGGAATTGGTGATACTCTAGTCAAAGCCTTTATGCTTAATCTTTCTATTTGGACTTCCCCACCCCGCTTGCCTGCCGCTAATTGGCTGTAGCATAATGAGTTCTGAGAGCACCTGTCACTACATGCTATCACAGTCTTAAACAGGTAAGTACACTTAAAGGCTGTGCACACTGATTCATAGTCTCTTAGTTTCAGTCATTCCGACTGCACCTGCAGTGCTCCGCTATAAACCTCTGAGCAAAGAGCCTCAGAGCCTTTGTGCTGATCTTAGCTGACAGTGCCAGCCCGCTTCTCTGTGAGTGTGTGTGTGTCTGTGTGTGTGTGTGTGTGTGTGTGTGTGAGTGAGTGACACCCTCCATTTTCTCCCCTTGCTGTCAACGCTAGCTCCGGGAAGCTGAAGGCATGAAGAACATTTGATGCCTTCTCCGTTAAAAGAAGCCTCTCACTCTTCCCTCAGCTAGTCTCTCAGGATTTCTACCAGTTTTTTTAGTTTGTGAGACTCTTCTATGGCATATCTGTCATCATCACTCTAGCTGAGATGAAGATGCTGGAGGGGTGGGGGTGTTGAGCATTTCGAGTTCTCTTTTGAATGCTATGCTTGCTGTTTAACTTGTCGATCTCTCTTCGACCTGGTGGGAGTGCGCAACTCTTCTGGGCCCCTTGTTCACGAATGATTGAGTGCCCATGCCCCAGTTCAGCTGAATCATCGTATACAGTCATGTGATCAAGTTTACACCCTGGAAAGTTGTCTTTTTACATATTAGGACATAAGGATAAGTAATCTAAACCTGAACAACCTCAATATGTTCACCAATTCTACATCTGTGACCATCAGATTTCCTCTGATGCAGCGGGGGGTGGGGGGAGCTGGGGGTGATCGGAGGAAAACCTCAGCTTTTGTTTGATGAAGATGGCTATTTCCTAGCATAAATGCTTCAGCAACAATTAATAGAAACGTGTTGTTGACGAAGGAGTTTGTCAACCAACTTTTAAGTGCAAACTTGGGTTTCAATCAACGTAAAATTGAATAGGGTTACATCCATCAATGAATGTGGTTTGAATTTCTCTCAGAAAAGTCAGTGTCCAAATGTAAAAATATGTAATAATACTTTCCATGGAGTGTTCATTTTCACATTCCTGGAGAGACAATACTATGGCGGATTTGCCTGATTTCCAGTAACAATGTGTTTAGAACCCTGGTAAGTTGTTAGGGAGAACATCCACCCCCTCAACATAAAAACAATGAAGGAGCTAACAATGGACTTCTGTGGTTGCTGTAGCGATGGTCAAAAGTTTCAAATTCATCACTGTGCCGAGGACCGGACGTCACCGAGGATCATACTGTACGAATGGTTCAACCAGACCAACACCACTATGAAAACGTCGCCACTGAGTTTCTTCAAACACAGAGGGCTGAGGTAATTTGGCAGTATCCCAGAGAACCTTCTCATACGTCTAGAGACGCACCATCAAGGGCCTCCTTTCAGGCCGCCTGTTACCGTATGGCTCCTCATAATGTGACGAGGTCAGCCCAACGCGCCTGCAGGGCATGCTGCCTGCCCAACTGGACAGTTACTCCACGTCATGGACTTCAGCTGTTGGATAAGTCCACGCATCACCAACACGCGTTCATGCACATCCAGTCCACGCAGTCCAATGTACAGTACACTTTTTGTACTACTCGGACCTACTCATACGTGCAGATTTCCATTTGTATCAGTGATATATATATATCAGTCATTATTTTCAACCAGTAACTTGTATTAAAAGGTTTGTTTTTTACAACAGATTGTTCATTAGGCGCAGATACACAAGTGTTTTGCTGCACCCGCAACGACATCTGCTTTAATGTGTTCCCATATATCATTTTTAGAGTGGACCTATATTATTTTTCACAAAGAATAACCGAAGGCCTTAGAGAAAGGGAAGTTTTAGTCCCTCGCAATTTCTCCGCACTGCAGCAGAGAGGGAGGTTGAAGCTGAATGTCAGACTCTCTGTTTGCTCTGGCTGTATTGATCTGGTTGAGCCCCACCTGAAATAGCACTGTCACAGAGAAGAAGAGAGATGTTGCCGCAGGAAATAGAAAGACACAAAGGGGGACGTGCTCTCTACAGGGGACTGATGAAAAACAATGGGACGCTAAGTCGGTCTTGAAATCACACCCCTGTCCCGTGCCTCTCACTTCGTCTCTTTCCCTCTCTCTGCATCTTTCTCTGCCTCTTTCTCTGAATCTCTGCTGAGGCCACGTGAGGAGGAAAGGAGAGCACAATGACCTTTCCGAAGAAAAACATTCACCTTACATTCCCTCAAGGGACCCAGTATTACACGTAGCTTCTGGGTGGATTTTAATGTAAAACGCTGCTTGCTTTAAATACACAGAATCCACCATAAATCAAAGTGAGGAACAGCTTTTTATCTGAGGTTATTAATGAAGTGTTGCATGCTGATAGCTGAAACAAGCAAAGCCAAGTGGCTGTGTTCTTCACCAGGTGGAATCCAGGAATATGCCCTACGATGGATTTAAGACTCTAACCCTGGAGGTTTATTCATAGCCATCACTACAGAAATGCTATTATAGTAATCTTTTAGTTACATTTTGTGTATGGGTTGGGTTTAAGGTTATAAATGGGGTTCAGTATGGGGTTAGTTGTTAGATGTAGGGTAGGGTGTTAGTTCTCAGTATTCCCTCATTAAAAATGAATCAGGATGGGACTGGAGAAAGTGCTTAAAGTGAAAAGGCAATGCAAGGACTCAGTTAAAGATGAAGCGTATAGTCCTGAGAGGGTCGACACATGGTGATCACTTCCAAAGGGATGTACAGTATTCTGGACAGAGGGGAATGGCCAAAACTGGTCTTAGTAATGTATTTGGTTTCACACATGGTCAGAGTCAGAACAGGGGAAATCTGGTTTGTTCTGTGTAATGTTTTGAAGTGGTTTTCCTGCTTCCAGTAGTCTGTGAATTGAGGATCCACAAACTGTTAGCATGTAGGTTGAAATCTGGAATATAGAGAGGCTGATTGAAAAGATAAAGAGGTGCTGTGATAAAAGGCTGAGGTGTTGGATAAACCTCCTGGTCACCCCACACAATTTTAACCACCTACGCATAGCTAAGCATCCCACAGTTAATAACACTGTAAATAAAGCTATTTCAATAAATGTCCTTATTTAGGAATGCAATGTTCAAACTATGACAGTTTTCCACTACAATTGTTTTACAAGGGAAGTTTTGTTGAAAAAACACTTTTGACATTACATATGTAATGGTCAATCATAGAGCCCTGTGCAAAAGGGTGACAGCTCTCATTGCATGCAATTCTCAACACCATCAAAGCTGTGTTGACATCTGCACGCTACACATATAGGCGTCTTTGCGCAGCTATTCACTAGGTTATGCAAACTCATCACGCCAATACAACAAACAAATCTACTTTTAGATATGGAACCAGCGCTGGCTTAAAGAGGACACAAAACGAAATGCATCCCTCCAATGCTAAACTGGCATCCAGTCTTAAATCTGTGATAAAAAGTGATAAAAAATCCTATTCTTGGTAATCACTATAGCGTGGACACACAAGCTAGGTCAGGGGGATAGGTGAAGATAATGGATGTCCCCTGACTGCAGCATCCACCCCCTTCCTGGAGTCATATTTCAAGGCAAGAAGAGGTGAGGATCTTTGAGTCCTCAGTGTGACTCATTATCTCATGTGATCCTGTTACACATGTTCTGTTGTGTCCTCTGGCCTTGTGTCCTTTCACACTGGAATACGATTCGTCTCATTAAAGTGGCCAGTGCAGAAGTAAACAGCATCTGTAAATCTCTGTAAAGAGTGGCCTCTTTTCCTGTTATATAAGGTCTGGAGAACCAAAATGCCAAACGCACTGGTACCAGCTGATGTACAAGTCCCACTTATGCCTCGTTTCCACTGATGCCAAACACTGGTGTTTTACCCTAAAGTCAAAAAATGTCTGTTTCCTTTGACACAATGCAGCACCAGTTGGCCACTAGGCCATGGTCAAGCAGCCTCACTTGGTGCCAAGCCCCGGAATTTAGGAGTTACGTGCTGCGAAAGCGAACTGCCATGTGTATCGTTTGTTTAGGCATCTTGTAATGGTTTTCATCTGATCTAACAAACGAGAAAATGAAGCAATAGTACAGGGAAGCAAAAACTCAGAACGGAAGGAGTTGGAACCACTGAAGGTGATACGATGCCGTAGATAAACGGAGCGCTGAGACTAAGACGTTGCCTGCAGGACCTATATCAACACAAAATTACCTCAGAATTCTCCCAAATCTTCTATTAAAGGTAGATAGTTTTGACAAAATACTTATTAAACTAAATAATGAATAGATTGGCTTATAGTTATAATGTTACGAGTGTACGTAAAGAAGGAGCCGGTCGCAGGACTTTGATGAAGAAATTTGTATTATTACTTAAGTTCAAACACTGTACTGTAAACAAATTGAGCATGGCGTTATTCTGCCTTTGATTTTTTCGTAACCATAAAAGCAAATCGCGTTGATAGTTCACTCCTCCCTCCCCACATGAGCCCCTTCTTAAGTCCTTGGTACTTAATGTATAGTGGAAACAGGAAAGTCTGGATCCAACATTAGAATAAATCCCCGGTGTAGCCCTGTTAAATGCAGCTTTAGGCAATTGCCCCTCCTTCCCAGCTTGCTCCTCAACATCTGCCAACCCAGTAGAAAGCTACATTTTACATTGATTACTACAGAAGTCAACACTTCCTTTGGCCCTCATTCCTTTCTGTTCCTTGGCTGCCATTGACTAGCACAACTTGCAAAATAAATAAAGCCAAACCTAAACATGTTATCACACCTAACTCATTTAAAACAAAATTGTGTGAATATTGTTTGTATCCATTGGTTAGCTAGCTTTAATCAAACCAGCTGTACCAGAAGTTGAGGTGTGAGGATCCGCCCGTTGTGCTTCTGTGGCTGGTGAGCGATCCAGGACTTGACCTACATCGTAGCATCACGTACCAGTAAATTACTGTTACCTACTGTCTTAACAATGTTAGTATGACCATTGAGTCACAAATGTATTTACATGTCAAATAAGGAAGTCATATGAGTTAGTCACGTTTAGTCCAGATTTGTCAAAAACTGTTATTTACATATCATGTATCTTTTCTTGACACGCAGAGACCTAAACTGAATTTTCTAGCTAGATGTCACTTACGTTAGCAAGTACAGGAAGTGTCCTTCTTAATGTAGACCTGTTATGTCACTGATTATGTGACTACAATACAGGTAATGTTATCATACTGCAGCGATCAGTGGAGGATACATGTAGAGACAAGCAGCTCCCATTGCCTTGGATGGTGATGAGGAATCATTTAGATTTTCATCAGTTTATATAGTCAAATCTTCTGGCACGTCTAGTAAATTACATAGAAAAAGTTGTGGTGTAATTAAATCCCCCAAATCACACTTATTCATCCTTCATACACAAGAAGTTAAATTGTGTCAACAGGGAAAGGCTGGCCAAATGATTTTCTCCATTTTCCAAACCATTTTCAAAAGGGGGCTTAGGTAATGTTATGCGCCAAGAATATATTTCATTAAGTGATTCAAACATTGTACAATATTCTGTATAATTTCCTTTTTAAATAACGGGCTTTCTAACAGAATATGTCATGTGTTTTACCAATAATGGTGGATATTGTTGGAAATCAGAATAATAATAATAATAACTTGCGTACTCAGTTGTCAAGGGAGAGAGTATTCAATGTTTATTGCAGCATATTGATAGTCTATTAGCACATGATGTTACAGGCTCAAACTCCTCTCTGCTCTCCTCACCTCTCTCTCACTGTAATGGGGGTTAACCAGCTGTTATATAGATGAAGGGGCGTGTTTACCTTGCAAAGCCAAGACAGTAACCCCCATGCCAACTGGTCAATGTAAACATTCCTGTGGTTACCAGAGCACAACCTACAGGGAGAAACTGAACAGAGAGGTTTCCTGTTATTCTCATTATCTAGGCACATTCACTTCCAATGAAACGTACATTTATATTGTTGTTGTTAATGCTCAGATCCTACAATATTATAACCTGAGCATGACACAATTCCCATGGTTGGCCAAAGCATTTGAAAACTCAGAATGTGTTGGACAGTGTGAAGGAAAATTCTGTACCTAGCCTAGCTCTCATGGTTAATTTAAATTGAAAAGCAAGCTGTCCATGCAGGGACATGGGTAAATGAAGAGTGACTACGCTCCGGTATGTAGCAAGCTCACATACAGTACAACCTTACTTCATGGATGTGTCAATGTCACTTCACGGGCATCTGTATAATGGAGGGCGACATGTTTCTCCATGTCTCACCAGAACTACCAATCTTCCCTGTCCAGACATATTGAGGATAACGGAAAGTGATTTCTTGCTTTAAGCTAACATGCAGCAGTTTTACAACTGTCTATCGTTCCCTCTTCGATCTCAAGTGAGACAACTAAATCCCTTTGGATAAAGTGACAGAAATGTCCCTCTTGGAGCAAACTAACCCAGCCAAACTCAGGATTCAACGCATCGATAGGATAACATATTGTCTGGCTTCAAATAAACACACAAGAATCAAATGTTGTATTCCTGTATCTTAGTCTTTTTATTGGTGTAAGCACAGTTGAGTTAGTAGGCTGTTGCTAAGTTTCCTCGTTTATAAGAACACCAGCTTTCCTGTTTTTGAATTACAATGAAAATAACATTTTGAAAATATCCTTGTTACTGCAATAAACCCTCTTTTCCCTCTTTCTTATTGACTTTCTGATGTACAAATTCAATATCCCACTGCCTATCGTTTTGCCATAATCTGCCATTGATCCTGTTATTTTGTATTTGTTAACAGATTTCTACAATATATCTTTAACTTTTTTGTTTCCATAAGACTTGAGAGAAAGCACAGGGTTGAAGTTAAATCTCTGGATATAGGAAGACTCCCAAATTAAGCCAGCTGACCCTGATGGATGCTGAGTAATAGAATTTGACGTTTCTCAGGGTTCAGCAGAATGTTTTATGGAATCACCCTCTCTACGGGATGTCACAGCGGATACGTTATGTCACCAACGTATAAGGATAACCTTTCCATTCCTGTCATGAACTAACCTCTAAAAATTCCATCTTCAGCAGGATATCATATGATTCAACATGGCTAATAAAATTGTATTCAAGACAGATTCCACCTCACTCAGTTCCAACCGGATGAGAGATATACGGTTCCGGAAGAAATTAAGAGACCACTGCAACTTTCTCTTAATTGTTTCTCCGATTTTTTTCCGGAGCAGTGTAAACACATGATCAGCATTTCACCGTCAGTGGTTTTGAATTGGGATGGACGGCTGTACAATGCAGTGTGATGTGCTTCTGCGGTGTCAGTACATATTCAGTAACATTTCTATATGTATTATCCTTTAAGTTGTGGCTGTCTCGTACTGTGATATTTTTACTTGGGTAACGTAACAGGATTATTATGATAAGGTAATGAGGTGTGATTCTAATGAGGGATCAGTCCCCTGAGTTTCAGAAGTTCTGCTACAGGCTAACTGCCTTTTTTACCTCCATCTCCCGTGTCTTCTCTTCTCTGACCCCCCTTGGTAAATACTTGCAGTGCATAAAGTGTGGGCCTCGTGTAATGATGGGGAAGCTTATTATCTGTGTGGTTGACTTGTCATTGGGTGACAAGAACATCCCTGTAATTAACTGACAGTCATTCTATTGGTCTGTTGTGGAGATGAGTAGCACAGTGACCCAACGACTCTACATACCAACAAAAACATGGAGATCATTTGTTTGTGAATGATGTTTACTTGGGTGAGTCGTGCAAGATTTAGCACACCCTGCCAAGCAGCTTCTAAACACACCCTGCCAAGCAGCTTCTAAACACACCCTGCCAAGCAGCTTCTAAACACACCC
>JACXGJ010000895.1:79052-101470 GCA_016801105.1 Esox niger | reverse complement strand
GGGGGGGGGGGGGGGGGGGTATGAAACTGTACCTCACTAGCAATCTGTTAAGATGGAAGCTCTTCATACACACCAATCAAAGAGCGCCCGCCGTTGGTATTCTACCAGCACTTCAAAAAAACTGATGCTTGAACTTTGATTCATTTAACTAAAATCCAGAGTATGTGCACCATATTGATGTAAACTGTTCCCTGTACATGTAATGAGTAACCAGACAACACACAGAAATGAAGAGAATGCAATAGGACATAATCCCTTCAGAAGAGACTCACAGCTTCCTTGATATGGCAAGAGAAGACATGAATCTGGAAGTCCTCTGAGCTGCGATAGCTCTCTGTAAAGGAGAAGCAATCACTCTCGATGGAGCCCTCACGTCCCCGTGCGCAGAACAGCACCTTATAGATGGGAAAAGAGGCTATTTCTGTGCCGGAAGCTTGGTCCACGATTCTAAGGCAGGAGAGACCGGGGACAAGACATTAGCCTGGCAAACTCTCTTCAACCGCACATATACATTTCAGATTTAGGATTGTGCTTTGTCTATTGTCCTCGCAGGGACCGCAAATTGGTTGACATTTTGCAACTGATGATGAATGACCTGAATGTAACAAGAGTATTTCTCATTGGGGTTGTAAGAAAGTTCGTCTTACAACATTCTGGTACACAAGGGCAGTGTTGCATCAGGGTGGAAGGAGCTGAACATTCTGGTTTTCATAAGTTGGCACACCCTGGCAGAAACAGTGACATCCTGGCATTGATTGGGAAAATGTGACTGATCATGGTGAATGGTGATCATATGAAGCCATACGTTATCACATAGTTGTTGGGCTCCTTTTCATATCGTGAGGAAAACATAAATCTCAAATTCACCACATTTTAGCACATCCAGATGATTTGTACTTTTTAGCGGCACATACACATCCAGATGATACTAACCACCCAGTACACATTGGCCACTAATATCCTCTGTGGTTACCAGCCACGTAATTTCCCACATGTTATATTGGAGTCTTTCCGACAAATGCAGTGAGAAAGGGATTTCACAACCCTTTCATAATTTCCTCTTTTCAGTAAAATACAGTGGTAAATGGTCAAGATACAGATAGTCTTTAAACCTCAACCCTAGAAGTTTGCAGGATGATCAAATTGAGAGCCACTATACACAGAACCAATGAAAGTCTATGTCAAGGTCTGTCCAGAGAAATTCCCCAGACTGGACTTGTACACATACATCATACTCCACTGCATTAGTGCAGCGTGCTGGTGGGGAACAACCAATCGGGCACTGAGTTTGACCAGGATGAACACGGCCCTCCACACAGTGACAACACATCGACGCACACACCTGACACAGCCCCCTGGTATGTTGGGCACATGAAGGGTGACAGGGATGGGAATAGCACTCTCTGCCCGCAGGGTGGTCATGGCTCTCAGGGCCTCTGGCTCGCTGCGGGGGGCCTTCACCCACGTACAGCCCAAGTAGGACAGCTTGCTGAACTGCACACTGTCTTCCTCCTGGACTGGTGTGCTTCCTGCTGAAGGACACAGGGACGGATCTGAGGGTCGGACAGGAAATGGGTCAAAGTTCAATCATAGTCACATTGCAAATGCTAGGGTAGAGGGGCAACTCTAAGGAAGGAATATGTTGCCAAAACCACCGTTAATCCTCAGTAGAATGGAGACTGAATTGAAACCAACGACTAAGTGACTATAATTTGATGCTTTTGTTGATTGTAGCAGCCATTAGTGTGGGCAAACCATACAGATGACGTTAGTGCCTACTAGCTTGGCTAAATTCACCCTGTTGCAAATGAGGAAGCCACCTGCGGAGCAAGGAAACTAGGGTCAAACCAAACCTGTACTTTCACACATATAAATAGGAAGTGAAACAACGTGCAGGCAAGGCACCTGGATGTCTACGGTCAAATCCATGTCTGAAAGATCCACATTAGAAGTTGAACAGGAGATGATTTGTTTGCAAATACATGTATATAGTCTCCCGATTAAGACATTACCTAAAAGCACACTGAAAATAAGTGTAACTTTTAAAGCGTTGGTCCAAGGGACATTAATGATTGATCGTCAATAAGAATTTGGTCAACAGGGGCAATTTCAGTTTAGTAGGAATTGAGAACACCATGTAACTAGTTGGGCAGGGAACCCTCGGAATAACCTACTGTGATATAATCCAATGAGAGATTAAGCAAGCAAAAATAAGCGTGGCTTGTGATCATTCTAATAAAAAAAAAATAATGTTCACTGATTATAAAATGACTGGCCAGTGATGGATAATTTGACAAACAAACATAGTCTTCCTCTCAAACGACCATTGCAGATATATATTTTTGTATAGAAATGTTCCATGAGTTTAAATTGAACAGAATCAGCAATGGGTTAAACGCTTTGGACCCAACGACAGGGTTTCGCCTTGTTGGCTTTTTATTTCTCTCAACACTGCCCAAACTTTAAGAGGTGTGTGACGGTACCATCTGTTGTGGGTTCCGTGGGTTCCAACACCAGGCCCTGGGGTCGTATGTGTGGACAGGGGTCTGTGGAGATCACCGGAGCCGGAGTCTCAGTTCTCTCCTCTCCTGCAGCTCCACTCTGCTCCTCCTTCACCACCACCTCATCGTTCAGCACCTCCTCCATGGCTCTCTCCAGCTGTTCTTTACCATTGTGGGACATCTGAAAGGATGGAGTGGTCACATTTCAGTACGTGTGTGCACGCGTGTTGAGGGGATAACCGTGTAACCGGGTGCCATGGCAGTTGCCCACCTTGAGTCGGGGCTTGCCCTCAGAGGGGGACCCCCCAGCGGACGGCTGCACGAGCTCAAACTCCTCGCTGGTGACAGTGGCCACTGACTCAGTGGAGCCGCTCACTTTTCTGAGAGAGGTGTTGTCCTCCATGGTTAGTCAGGAGCTCCAGAGGCCAGCCCCACGGTCCCCCTGCCTCGCAGCACTGTGCGGTTCTGGCTTCTGCTCAGCGCCCCGGTGCCCCAGGCCTGGACAGGACAACACAAGCATGTCAGCTCATCTGGAGGTCCTCCTATAGGCCTGAAGACTCCACTGCCTAAAGCAGGCTATCGGGGAGGAACTGACCCTTTGTACGGTCCCATCGATTTGCCGTGTCATCAAAGGCCCGTAGCTGCATGTACAAATTAGCGGAATTGGAAAAAAAACATTTTCAAAGTGCAGCGGAGGGAATCCAGTCCAAGCTGACATAGTACCCAAGCCTGATATTACACGGTCTTCAAGCCCTTTGCTATCTGAAATGGATATCATGATCACAGTCAAACTACAGTTAGGCCCAGTGTTTGCTGAGCAGCTTTAAACTCAACGGTGTAAACCTCTCGATCAGTTTAACAAAGAAAACCTTTGTTTGGAAGATTTAAAAGGATGAACGTCAATTGTATCCACTGTCACAAGTTATTTAAGAATGCAGAATAACAAATGAAAGATAAGTCGTCAAAAAAAATTCTTGTGATAACAGCAAAGTCTCGTAACTTGAGAAGACCAAATCAAAAGGGTCTTGGATAGCCGGGGGTTTCAGCGAAGCGTCAGTATTATTGACACAGATAATTAGATATTTCCACTGATATTTTACGAGGTAAGTACACCAAAAACATTCTTATTTAAAGCAACAACCTGGGGTCAGTTAGGGTTAACGGTTAGGGACAGGACTACAGTGTTTTTCAACTTGTCAGCTTGGAGATTAGAAACAGTGACCTTTTGTTCACTGTCCCCAAAGCTCATGACCACTAGGCTGTCCTGATGCCCCATTTGATGGATCTGCATGATACACTGACAATGGACGCAATCATGGAGTAAAAAGCCATTTCAAGTCATAGAATGATTTGCTTTAAAGTCATGACAAAACCCAGACAGGGTCCACTGTGCCTCGAACGGTATTCCGACACCTGACCAAATCCATCAGAAAACGGAGATACAACGGGGGCACTGAAATGTCATTCTGATAAATGTTTTATTTGAAAACTATAACATTCAAAATATACTGGTTTTATGTTTGTAAATATTCGACAATATTACGATTTTTTTTTTAAACAAACAACTACAAACAGGTTGCTTACAATTAATCAACCCCACATTTATGTTTGACAGAGACTGATTTTTCGGTAATAACTCTTTTGCGGTAAGCATCTACCAACTCGGCAGTGTCGGAGGGGTTTTGGCCAATTCTTCTTTCCAGATTGGCAAAAGCTTGATTGGGTTTGTTGGATGCTTGTGGACTGCAATTTTCAAATAGTACAAAACATTCTCAAAGTGACTGAATCACTGTAGGACATTCACTATTTTTGTTTTCATGCCATTGTAACATTGCTTTCATCTTGTGCTTATGATTTTGGTCCCGCTGAAATGTGAATTTCTTTCAAAGCTTCAGTTTTTGGCAGGTTTTCTAACAACATTTCTTTGTATTTTGCAACGGCAGTGCTATAAAGTACTGATACAGACAGTCGTGTAAAAAAGTAGAATATGGCAAAAGTAGAATACTGTGAATCTGTCAAGAACTGGTCATCCGCAAAAACATAGCATCAGGGTGAGAAGGGCACTAGTCAGGAAAGCCAGCAAGGCAACAATGCAGGAAGTGGATTGTTGTAAAATGTAGAAAATGTCAATGCAGAGTTGCTGTGTAATGAGCCTGATATTTTGTTTCCCCATTGCATGTTTCTTCGTTGCAGGTTCTCTTTTTGGTTATTCATTGTCATGCTGTGCACTTTGCCTCGGCTATTTGAATAAACGTGTAATACACAGCATATCAGGCCGACTTTCCTGTACGGTCTTTGTGTTGCTGAACTATGGCTCAACAGGCAAGTAATTATACTGACCATACCAACAGCTAATTGCAGTTAATTTCAGTCTAATACTGCCCACCCTGATAGCTAGAGAAATAAATAGGATTCTACCACCTACCTGGGCATTGTTGCAGACTACGTGCACCCTTTGGTGGCAACGACATTCCATGATGGCATTGGCCTCTTTCAGCAGGAAAATTAAATAAATAGTATGGGTAAAATATGTGATTGTGAATTAAACAATTGATGGCTACAAATGTAACTAGCAATAAACAAATAAAACCACATGAAGTAAGCTGACAAGGCCGGGTCCTTGGCCCCAATGGGGAATGCACACACGCAGACATATAGACATGCATACAGACAAATACTGACTGAAAAGCCTCCTTCGCCCATTGAGGCTTTAGAGTCATGTGCTTCCATCACACTCATTCAATTACATCCATTAGTCTGCAGATGAGGGAAAATAATGAATGATCCCATAGACACACAATTAAAGATCCGGGACTGTATGCAGAAACATCTCACAATGCTCAACAGTATACAGTCAGGAAAAACTATTATAGGACTATATCCTTATAGGATGCTGAGCAAAGTTACCTCAGAAACATCACATTTCTTGGGAAGTCAGCATTGTCAAAACAGACTGACTGCTCTAGCTAGAACAGGAAAATAGCTTTTGTTATTTTAGCCGGTTATTAAAGTGAATTTAGTGGTTTTGAATTTAATCACAGTGATGTGCGCAGGCCAACATATTGTCTCTGTTTCAAGGAATAGGCTGGATCAATGTTCACATATTAATCATAGATGATTGCTAACAAAAAAAAAAAACTCCACCATAAGATTCAAATGGCATTTTTGAGAGAGCTTGTAGGCTCGGGGAAACTCGCCTAATACACACACACATCCACGATGGCAGCCCAAGCATGCCTGCGGTTTGGAGTATGGGTGACAGGTTTCAGGGTAATTACACTTCAGTTTAAAATAAATTCTGAAAACACAAGCCTATTTAAAATATCAAAATGTGGAACTTGAAAACGAATGTCAGTCAGCAGGTGGAAAACACAACTGTGTTTTCAGAATGAAAGTTTTTTTGTAAACATGCAATCCTGAGGTGTGGTACTTACAACTAATGAATTAGCATTTGCTTGATAAATAAATACCTATCGCCTGGTTGATTAAACCGAGCCCTAAAGTACACTCACACAAGGCATTTCCTCAACCCACTGGCAGATTCGTTTTGTTTAATTGAAGTTTTTAGCAAAGTCACATTTATCTAGATGTGATGGGGATTTGATTAGTGATACATTACTTTTATGTGAACAAGAAAGGGTAGTGGAGGGACAGTTGTATAAAGCAAGCACGGGCGAGGAAGAAGGACCACGCCAGAGTCAAACTTACCTAAAACTGATCCTCAATAATTATGCTAAGGACCATTCTAAGTGCAGTATCGTTTCCAGCCCTTCTGGATGGGCAGATGATAACTAGCACATGTCCAGCATGGCAGCAAGCACATACAAGAGGACGAAGCGAGTATGCCTACTACTGGCAATCAGCATTTTAGAGTCATTTAGAATGCTGTATAAATCAAAGACTAGCCTGACATCACAAACAGTGATTAAACTCACTAAGTTGGACGAGTCTGGCTATCAGAAAGTTGAGGCGTGATGTCTCAGAAGAAGCATGCTGACATGTTAAACTGCCAAACTTGTTGCAAGCCACTAAGATGAAAAAAGGTGTTAACTACTACTGGATACCATCAAACCAGGGAGTAAATGGAGGTATAAAACTACATATTCAAAACAAAAAGAATACTTGAAAATAAAGCACTGGACACCATACATACACTGAGCAAAACAACAAAAAAGTGAAAGTTTGGCTAAATTTTGCACTGGAAGATTTGGCAAACATTAAATGCATATATAATCTCTCAAAGCTACTTACACTTTAAAGCAGGACTGTAGGTGTATGATAGGTCTGGACTGAAAAAAGCCCTAGACAGTATACTACTTTCTTCACAGGTACGTACAGATGCAAACATTTGCTATTTTCTTGCTGACTCATCAGTTTGTGGTTATTACTAATAAACCTTGCACATGCTACTGTTACTGCACACCAACTACCAATTTGGAATGACATTAAAAGGTAGACTAGGCTCTATCAAGAGAAAGGTAAATGCAATGAGAACAATGCAGAGGTCATTTAATAGGCCAAACTGGATCTGGGTGCAGATGTTTCTCTTCACGGTCTGCCTTTTTACAGGAAAAACTGGCTCTTTGTACTGCCCAAATAGAACAAAAGCTCTTAACCCTACCCTCTTAGCCTATAACTAAGCAGCACATTACACCCATTAGGATAAATGTGGATCATCAGGTAGGACACGAGACAACTACAGTGCCAACACAACAAAGTGTGCTAGGCTAATAGAGCAGAGCTGGTGCTAACACATGGACAAACAATACAAAGACTCAGAGGAAAACCTTTCTATGAACCTACCAAAAAAAAAAAAAAAAACACAAAAAGATAGCTAAGCGCAATACAACAATAATATGCATGCAATAATCTTCCATGCACAATAATTAAAGAGACTCCTTTCTCTAAACAATACCACAAATTGTCTCCACCTCATGTTCCCTTAGCGAATGAGACCAGGCTGCTGTAGCTAGCCCAGGGAAATTTGTGGTAGGAACGAGAGATGTCTAAAGTGAGTAAAAGGATGTAAAAATGTAACCTTTTTTGCTTGTTTTTATGCTAATAGGATAGTAAAATACCATCCCTTTAATTTGACCAGTATAGGCAAGGTCAGTCAGGCAAGTCTGAGTCATATTAGGTGGGGCAAAACTTTTCCTTTTCCTTAATTAGACATCCTTTTCCAGTTGTGACATAATGATGAGTGAATCTCTGCCTACAGCTCGATAACCAGGGGGGCTGACATAATCCTAAATACCTACTGAGATTGAGGTTAGCTACACTTTTACAGCAATTGGTGACAGCAACTTCTCAGCCTCTGGGAAATAATTTTTAGGCCTATACATTGCCGGTTTGAATTTTTTCGGTTTACACAATAAAAAAGGTCTCTGCAAAGCAAATCTAGCAACAAGTCCATTCCATCTAAATAAAACTATTGTAGAGTAAAAAAACTCAAGTGTAAACAGGTGACATTTTCAATTGTCACACGTCAACTTACAAGGTACCATGGGACACTTTCCTGACAGTTGCTTGTTACCAGGTGGAATAGAAAAGTCTGTTATTTCAATTGAATTGTTGTCACTACAGCTGTTGTAGCCTAGTCTAGGCTTTAAGAATATGGGCCATGCAAGCAACCCTTCTCCAAGCACTGCCGGAAACACTCTTCCTCCAATAAACAGCGACCACTACAAGTAGGCCTGTGCAGTATAAAACAGCCCAACACCACGGTATTGTTTGGTTCTACTTATACATTAGCCAACATCACACTGAGACCTCAATATTAAGTAGTTTGTTAAGCTGATTCGCTTGTCATTAGGCTACGTCTGTAAAGAGACTTTTCTGCCAAACTGAAGGTGATGCCACAATACAGTGGCTACATACAGAAAATAACTCTAGTGTGAAATCAGTGGCGCATGAGCACTTCTACTCTTTGAACTAGGTAGACAATGGAGACAGATATAAGTAATCTAGAAATGGACACTGCTAGTGAATTCCAGAGAAACTATCATCTCAATTCAATAAAACCTGCATTACAGTATTTATGCAGTTGCTCTTTTTGCTGTACTGGGGCAACTCACATGTACGCTTTTTGGACATAGAAGTGTGTCAGCAGTGCAGACATAGGGCAAATAAAGAAATAGCATGAACACAAAGGTTTTAAATTAACAACACTGCAACACTGTCAAGAATGTCTGTGAAGCAGACTCAAACAGACCAGAGCAGAGATTGACATTTTAGAATCTGGGGAGTTGAGAAAAATCCCACAATTTCATTTTCTCAAAATATACATGCAACATCTAGATACAAGCCAATGTCTAGTTAGTTAATTTGTCATTAACGTATAAACATGAAAGTGACAAACTGACACCTTCTTTAAATGACTTGAAAACAATTGTTTTAATTTGATGAACCGCACATGGGAAGTTCAGTTCGAACCAACAGTTTAACTATTTTGTGTATGGGCTTAGCTAAGGTTTCCACGACCTCACAAGTGCAATCGGGCATTTCTACTAGATAAGCACTTTTTGGTCAATCTAAAGACTCAACCATGTTTGGCATATTCGAATGAATTCCAGTCAAAGAACATGTGGCAACAAAAAAAAGCTGTCAACGTTATTACATTTAGTACAATCGGCGGATGCTCTTAACCAAAGCAACTTAAAGTTGTCTCCCAAGGGAATCAAAACCACAATATTTGCGCTGCATGCGCCATGCATACTCATATTATGTGAGCAACATGGGAAGCCACATACGTATCCAGTGTGATTGTTTGTTTCAAACTAGACGTGACAGTCCATGGTCAATTTCACACTAACTTACACATGAGCCTGTCAGTTTCAAGTAAATGAATCCTGTCACATGGGTGATTACAGTCCAACACCGTGTTGAAGCAGCTGTAAGGTAAATTGTTGGTAAACAAGCTAAGTAAATTAATAGAATCTACTGCTCTTGGATCCAGTGTGTTTAGATGACAAAACTTGGTTGCACCTTTGAGAAAATATCCGGCTTTCCTTTCAATCCTCGTTAATCGAAAACGTATTTCGCTGAGTACTTCACCCGAGTTGAATATAACCTAAACCTACGGCACCCCTAGTAAAGTACTCCCATTGTGGTTATTTTCACACCAGCTAAAATGTACTAACATGGGTTTAAATCATTATCAACCAGCCAGCTAGCTAGCTAGCTAGGTAGCTAACGGTAAAACATGAAACGCATGTTTATAGTTAGCTAGCTAGCTAATTAACGTTAACATGAGTACATTGCATGTTATGACAAACTGTAAACTACACTTTAAGTCAGTCACGCAGGAAGAAAGGCATCTAGCTAGCTGTGTTACAGTTGATAGCTACTTCATTTGACATGGTGTACAGTACAGTATTTCATGACAGACTGGTTAGCTGGCCAGCTAACGTTAGCGTTCGAGGTTTTCGTTGAAAAAGCGAAATTAGGACAAGAGTTGAACAACAACAAAAACTATGTAAAACCAGAGCTGTCACAACATAACTATTGGTGACTGTACACATACTGGTCAACAACAGGAAGTGCCGTCGGGCTTTCTGTAAGCAACACTAACGCTTGATTAGCGAATGCCAGAAGTAGCTAGCTGCTAATAAACCATAACAGTTCATCCATCGTATAGCACCAGATTCAGGAGGTGCAAGCTCAAGCAATAAATTAGAACAACATCGGTATAATAACCATCATAAGATGCAATAAGTTATATATATTTGACTTTTCTGTTACATAAAACTATCTAAGCCAAATAACTTACTTGTTAAGAGTGATCGCCTCCGGAGCAGTAGCTGTCAAGTTCTAGCTGCACGACACAAGCTCCTGTGCCACAGGGTTGCCAGGTTCACCAAAAAGACAGCTCACACTCCGCCCATAAGGCCTTAAAACGAGTTTGTGTTACAAAACGGTTAGAAAGTTGGCCCAAAATATTAGTCATATTTTTATTATGACTCATCATAATAGTCATAGTTGGTGTAACAAATTCTACTGTTTTCGGTTATGGTAAAATGATCAGATAAAACCCCAGATTTAACAGCCTGTATTGCCTGCAAACGTGGGGATTTGTCCCTTCACTCCGATTAACTAGTCTAGAGCGATTACGGTATAACCCAGACTTTCAAACTGTTTTGTCCGGAACCGCGAAGCATGGCCTTATTCCCTTGGGAACTGCTTGCGTGGGAAACATATTGGCCATCGGTTCATTTCTGTACGATATCTACTACCCTAACACAGTGATTTGTTTGAACATCATGGTAACTTCATTTTCTTTTTAAGACACATTACAAAAAATATGTGATTAAATAAATAGTGTATTTGGCTACTCTCATAAAATGTTTTAATTAAATCCAAAGCTTTTTATAAAGTCAGTTTCACATCAGCAGTTATCACAATGTCATTGTACAGACATCCAGTCCATAATCCTAATAGCAAGCAAGATATTGATGCACAGCATCAAGGATCAGCATCCTATAGGGTCAGAACCTACAATGTATAATTAAATTAATTTAAATAAAACACAAAAATTAACTGACATGCATCAAAACGGTATCAGGAGGTTACTAGGGAAGATGAAGAAATAATTGAGTATTGAAATGAAGGCATGTATGATTTTCAATTGTGATTTTCCAACAGTCCCTGTTAACGTGTCTTACAGGGGCATCAAGCCTCTTAGAGGGAAACGGAGTGTACAGACTGTCATTAATTATAGGGGTCATAATAACTGATAGCTAAATGTAGGAATTTAATGGAAAGCACTTTGTATGTGCCAACTGCTTAACAGTGGACACTGCTGTATTTGTTTGACTTCGATTCTATGTAGGAAGCATGAATGCATTCAATGGGACTTGATAGAAAGGTTCATAGAAAGGTATTTGCCACAGACTGGCAGGCATTCCTCCACGGACCAGCACCGGCCCCTAGCCCAAGGTTTAAGAACCTGTTCCAATAAAGACAAGATTGTAGTTTGACAGGGTTTCATCTGTCCAACTTTAATTGAGTACAAGCAACCATTTTTAAGATATTTACCGTTCTAGCAAAAATGATCAAAAGACATGAAGGGAATATTTATGGTAATGTTTCAGTTTTTCTACAAAATAGTTCAAAGCGCCTGATATATTCCCCATTCCCCATTCCAACTTCCTTAATCCTTTCTAGTCTGTCTAGTTTGCATTGTAGTCTCCTCATAATTGTTCTACACACTAGCAGAACTGCCCCTCCCTTAACCCACTCATTTTCCATACAGACTAGTATCGTTCGGATCTTGTTCAGCAAGTGAAGGAGAGGAGGAGACATTGTATAAATCTCGTGTCAATTAAAAATCCTGTAACCATTATGAGCAGGATTCTACAGTTCCCTTTATTAGAAATGATTTGATCTCATTACATATTGTTAATTTAACTCAACATTTACAACAGAATACTTACGTGTAAAAGATAGCTAATGTTTAGGCTGGATGCTGACATTTATTTAGGTTATTGCCTGGGTCTTTCGGAATTGATTTGTTCTCTACTGGAGAAAAATGGAGAGCGCTCCTTAATCTCTAAACTGAGCCTGGACAAACCTACTACATTTGATTGGTCAAAGCATCCACTGCCTGTTCCACATTTCCATAACACAAAACTGTGCGCAAGGTGACAAATGATGGGAACTTAGCTAAACTTGAAACGCTTTGCTATGCTGCCTTATCAAACATTTTCCAGCGATTCTGGGACACATTAATTGTCATGAAGTGCACATGTGCTGGACCTTGAACTATAGCTATAAAAGGCCAATGTTGTCTCTGCCTGCTTGTAATAGAAATGTGAAAAATGAAAGTATGTTCAAAGACGCATATCCCATATAAAACTGCCACAAGGGACCAGTATATTTTCATCCCATTTTTACGCATGCACTAATGATACAAACAAACACATCTACCTTATAAGATAAAGCTGTGAAGCCAATTGTCCAAATACATGGAAACCTCAAATGCTGGGGACTATGTGCAAAATATCAAGTCCAAAGTGTTGGGAGTATAGAGCCAAAACAACAAAACATGTGTCACTGTCCCAACAACTAGGAACTGCATTGTACCTACATGAAACGGATGTCAAAAGTGCTATTGCTAAATAACAATTTGACTGGACCCACACTGAGTGTAAACACCAGTCTACTTTGACTGGCCCCACACTGGGTGTAAACACCAGGCTACTTTGACTGGCCCCACACTGGGTGTAAACACCAGTCTACATTGACTGGCCCCACACTGGGTGTAAACACCAGGCTACTTTGACTGGCCCCACACTGGGTGTAAAAACCAGTCTACTTTGACTGGCCCCACACTGGGTGTAAACACCAGTCTACTTTGACTGGCCCCACACTGGGTGTAAACACCAGTCTACATTGACTGGCCCCACACTGGGTGTAAACACCAGTCTACTTTGACTGGCCCCACACTGGGTGTAAACACTAGTCTACATTGACTGGCCCCACACTGGGTGTAAACACCAGGCTACTGCTTCGCTACAGACGTGACCGCCCTTCTTGACAATTCTTTGAGTTATACAAAAGGGACCAATTGTACAGCCTCATCGGCAACTTTTCAAGCATTGTGTGAAGGGAGCTTATTGTATATTTTCAAATCTGTTCCATATGCATGTATAACTTTTTATCTTTTAGTTACTCCATTGTATAGTGTTTTAGGTCATCTTTACGTGTAATTGAGTGTTGTCATGCAATTGTTTCGCCTTTGGCCAAGTCGTCATTGTAAATTAGAATTGGATGTCAATCAGCTTACCCAGTTCAATAGAGGAACAAACGATATGAAAAGGGAAGAAAGTCCAACTTTTTGAGAAATTAGTATCTCTGTGCCACCACAACAATGACCAGACTCTCAAACTCTAGGAGAATACATAGTTAAATTAAAAAAACTGCAGTAGCATTATTATATTTGTAGTATTTTCTTGGATAAACCATGACTCTGTCACGATCCAAGGGTCAAGGGCCTGAAGGGTAGTGTAGCTGAAATGAACTCTGTCTTGTTAACAGCAGATTGACTGTTCAATTTTTTCCCATTTTGGTTTGGTCAATAATCGATTTCAAATTTGTCAGTTCTGTTGTTATTAAATGGAAATAATTTGCTCAGTCTCTTCTCATGTATCCTTACTTTGGAAAAGAGGGTGTATAAAAAATTTACACCTAGTGAGCCTTTCCTTACCATTCAGAAATATATTTTTCTTGGTTAATAATGCCTTGCAATTTTATTATTTATGTAAATCCATTAATTTTACAATGTTATTAAATAATACTTGTTCTAATAATTGTTTCTCATTACCCTTTATTGATATTACTCATTGATAATATTTGATTGCACATGGTTTTACAATAGGTTTATATGATTTCAATATGATTTTTAAGTAAGGACTCTCTGCAATACAGATTTCTGGATTTACTGAAGTGTACTGGCCTGATTTAAGCTACAGTATTTGTCTGCTTATGTTGCACAGAGCTGGCAGGCAAGTCTTGGCCATCTCAAGATGCCTCCATTGTGTTGGCAGACGACTGAGCCATAGGGAAAATAGTGTGTGTCATTGTGGTTTTACTGCACATGTGGAGACCAGACAACCCCACAGAGACTGTAACCTGACAATTATGTTCCCACACATTTTTTAACTGGTCACCACACAGTTCCCAAACTCAGAGCACGGATGATTCCTGAGGGTGCCCTGACTATATCTGATTAGAAGAAGAAATGTTAGATGTATATATATATATATATATATATATATATATATATATATATATATATATATACACACACACACATGGTGTGTTCATGTGCAAAAAAGTTTTTCAAATGAAGTGTATCAAATGTAAAATAGGAGCTCTGTGGGAAAACAGTAGAACTCCTGGTTGAAAGTTTAGGCATTAATAGTTTTAGAGGTAGGTATTAGATGTAGGTTACCTGTAAGTATAACAGTTAAGGCACTGAGGTTATGGTTAGGTTAAGTACAGGGCTAGGTTTAGGGTTGGGGGTAAGAAAAACAGGGAACTGTATACTGTTGGACACACTGTGTGTGCATGTATTTGTGTCAAGCATGTCTACATTGTTTCATTCCGTTCTGTCTTCGACTGACTATACAGAAAGTATGTTTAATGCATTAAGCTGCATATTTTATTTCAGACTGCTCCACCACTCACAATTCTACAACTGCACAATTAGGTTACCACAGGCACCCAACGCTCCCACTCCCGACTGGTTTCACAAGTGTGTGTCACATTCTAAAACATCCGTGCTGCAACAACAACAATTAACATGTCTATTTTTACATGTCCCCATTAGTGAAAATGTGATATGCAGTTTAAGGGTTAAGATAGGGATGAACTCTGGGTTACTTTTAGGTTTGGGCATAGATGTTATGTTATGGAAGTCAAAGTTAGGATATGAGTTAATTTTAGGATTTCTGGGTCAAGGAACACGGATTTCTGGGTCAGTGTTATGACTGCGGGATAGAGAAGAAAAATTGTTTGTGTGTGTGTGTTTGAAATAAAGATAACAAAAACATTTTAAGCAGTTATGAATATAGAATTTTCTAAAAAGTAACACTGAAATATTTTAAGTTTGTTTTTATTTTCACATACTGTATCTTCCTATTTGTTTTAGTATTTTCAAAAATGTTTTTTATTAATTTGGTGAATAACCAAAACCAACAAAACAAATGAAAATGTAATCTTATGGGTAATGTCATTGCGTAGATTTTCTCTGTTGAAATGCATTTTCAAAACAGAGGAATAACCTGTATAATGAAAACAACGCCCTGGCAACAACTGCTTTTGTTAAATTTTATAAAAGCTTCTTGCTTCCACCTACCTCTTATGGTATGTTTTAATATATACTCCTTTATGTTGGACAAAACACACAGTACAAGTACAATACTTGGAAAACTTTGGACATTTGACAAAGTGTTTGAGGGTTTTGCCGTTTTAATCTTTTAATCTAATTTTGACATCATTTTCAGAGTAAAACATACGAAAACACCGGGGCAAAAAGAATATCATATATGGCAAGCAATGTTGCCTAGTATTAGTCTCAAAGTAGTGCCATAAAACAAGATGGGTAGGCTAATAATTATGTTTTTGTTACCAATTACATAGATATTGAATTTAAAGTCTTTCACAAGTTAAAAGAAACACAAATGTATAAAGACATATACACTTCATAGAATCAACCACCGGGGGGATCAGAAGAGTGAGGACAACAAATGGAACAGACTACATCTAAATCGTACCAGACTTAGGCTGCACAACCCAATTTAAAATGTATTGTTGCCAAATCCTTAAAGTCAACTGCTACTTAATTAAAAGACAAATAAACTGATAGAAATGCTTTCAAAGAATTTGCCGACATACACATTTCAAACTTCTTGTATCACTGTTAATAACGGAGAAATACAATATGTTAATTTCAACCGGACTGCAGCTTGTGTGCTCTGATTGATAGTGTTCCTAAGTACAAATGACAAATCATCACAAACTGCTATTTTACTTCACTTGTTTACAAAACGCCCTGTCCTGACTTTAAAATTGTCTTTAAATTGTATTATAGTAATTATATTTAACTTTAAATTATTGTCTCAAAAGTATCCATGGTAACCCTAGCACAATCGTTTATCATTAAGTCATTTTTTTAATAGTTCTAGTTACATTTGACAAACATTTTTGCAATAAACACACAAAATGGACAGCTGCATTGAAAGGCCTGTCTCTCAAACCATTTTGCCTTTGAGTTCGTAGAACTTGCATAGAGAAAGCTCTGAAGTAATTTGTGTCGCTTCACTCTTTTTGCTACATTTTAAATGGGGACTTGATTGTTCATCTTGCTTTCACTTCTAGTTCAGAATCCAACAAAAAGCATACAATAAATCATTTTTATTTTTTGCTTTTGGCAGATTTAGGAAATAAGTAGGTGCAGGTGAAACAATGATATATCCCTCAGTAGCCCTCAAAGAGTGAAGCTTGGAATCCCAAGCCCTACCTCAGAAGATCTTGTCCTGTCCCCTCAGTCAATTGAAACCCGATGGTTTCCATTCACACCTCTATTACAAGAGCAGAACAACAATAAACATGACACCTTGGTAAAAAAAACGAAATACTGTTTGAGTCCACTGGAACTCAGCTGGAATCTCATTGACGCAGTGTATGGACAGACAGAACCGGAAAGTGTAAGACCAATTGAAGGGGTCAACACTCCATTTTGTCTCTCAATGCACCTTTCTCATCACCTTCCTTATAATGACCAGCTGGTAGGGACAGAAAGCGGTTTCCAGAGGCCATCCAGATAAATGAGTGTAACATGAAGTCTCTATAATCCAGAGCGCCAATGAAGAAATATTCTGTGCCCAGTAAATGGCCTATGTGGAATTTCCACCCAAACCTCAGAAGTTTCAAGCACTGCCCTCCCAAGTTACAAAAGCACTGGACTTCAACCGACTGCGGCACCAGGATCCCGTGGCAAGTGGTTCACACCTCTGTACTTATAGCACGCGTGTTGGTATAGAAGTCGGGTTCTGGACTGCGGCGATGCGGGCCGGGGCTCAGCAGGGAGTTGTGCAGTGAAGGCAGGGGGGCGGCCAGCGCTGGGTTCTCATAGTGCGTGGGCATGTAGGTGATACGCTCGCCGCCGTTGCGCGTCTCATCGGTGGTGCGGACGTAGAAGGGCGTTTCGTAGGGCGAACAGGTGGGGCAGTATTTGCGGGGCGGCCCCGTACTGTGGGAGGCGGGGGGATCCGGGGAGAGGGAGAGGGGGGTGACTGCCGCCCCGTCCACCCCAGGGGCACTGCACGCGTTGCAGGCAAAGTGGGGCTGCGTGACGGAGCCAGTGTCCCCTTCTGACCCATTCTTCTTACAGCAGTAATACTGATGGAGAGAGACATTGGGGAGACAGAGAGAGAGGTTGTGACAAGTAATGTAATTAGTGAACAGAGACTGACTGTAGAGTCTCTATGTAGAGCTCTTTGGCACACACACACACACATTTTGAATAATGCCACACTGATGACATTATTTATTTATGCCTAAATTAAAATTGACATTGAAACAATGAAAAAAGAGTTTGGACAGTTTTAGAAAATGTGAAACATTGTGTTGGACAAACTCACTCAAACTAAAGCACATCTAGATTTTGAATAACGTGGAGATTGAAGAGAATGAGGAAAGTAAACTGGTTGGTATCACCCCACACCCTTGCAACCTAATGTGATGAATCCATATATATTCAGTGGTCAGATTGGGAGAGGTACTGCATGTCCATGATAAAACACTGTTTTATGACGTCATGTCCTTTTATTGCACCTGGACTACTTCCCAGTAACATGTGCAGCAAAAACAGACATCCCCTGGCTCAGTGTGTGGTGTCGCCTGCGACAGGCTTCAACGCTGATGTTATTATCAGCGTTAGGTATCGAACTGTCTGTTGAAATCATTAACATACAGCTCTGACACTCATCAAAGCCAGACATGAAATGGCACCAGAGGTGTCTTCACAGTCCCCAGTCCAGAACGGAGGCTGGGACACACTGTTCTACATAGGACAATGACTACATGGAACGGTTAGCCCAACCCGCTGACTAAGAATAGCAATGGCATCAGATTTACAAAATACAGAACAACGCCTAGTAGCAGACAGGCACAGAGACACAGACACGGATGTGTTGGAACTGTGTCTTTTATTAGGTTTTGCTATTGTGTATATGCTTGTTGATATTTTACTCTGTCTTTTATTTATTGTATCATTCTTAACATTGGGGCCTAGTAAAAACATATTTAGCCACTTAGGCACTTCTGATTTGATTGTGATGTGGTCGGTTTGTGCCACAGGAAGTGTAGCCATTGCTTCCGCTGTTGCTAACAGAGATACTAATAATATACTGAAATACACAGTCTCTCACGCATACAGACACACACAGATTAATGTATCTAAAAGACTCTAAAGTTGATTGCCCTTAAAAGAAATTCTACTTTTAATAATCCGAACCATAAACCTTATCCTAACAATAATCCTAACCATAACCTCATGTTACCTAACCATAACCTCAGAAACATAACATTTGTGCCTAAACTTAACCTAGCCCAAATGACCAACCCTAACCGGCAATGTCTAACTGAGTCTAACTTTGAACACAATTAGAGGTAACACATACAAAATGTATCACCTTTTTCTGTTTTTTTCACAATTTGGGAACTCTGTACCCATTAAATAGTTAAGTCAGAAACACACGTTCCTACCTGGAGTCTACAGTAACAGAGCACTGCTATGATACACAATAGTATCACCGTGGCAAGAATTCCTCCGGTTATGACAACTGTTCCAGCTGTCATCCGACCAGCTCTCCATCAAACTCTGAAGGCACAAGAAGGGACATCATTATCATCACAAATGGCCACTGGGCTAACAGAGACCTGAAACTTGTTCAATAGGACCCAAAACGGATTGTATTGGAAAGACTCAAAAGTGTGTTTTCTGTTTGACTTAGACAATTTGTTTGAAAATGTCCGTTAGGCAATTTCTGTTAGAGCTTCCTTGTTTCACTGCTGTTTATGTTTTCTGCTAACAGACATGACCCAGAGGTGTTGAATAACTTAAAAAATGAACACATTCTTCTTATCTAGGAAATAAAATGGAACTCACGTTCAGTAAAGTGTGCTTTAATACCTGCAAGAGAGAAGACTTTGCGGTATAGTGAGCACTGTACTGTGATATGCCTGCTACTGATTTATAATGCATGTTTGTAACAGTGGAGCGGTTACTCTCAAATGTTTTTCTTCAGATTTTATTGTCTCAATAAAATCTGAATTAGTGTTCCCTTTGTAAAGTACTAACATCAGAAGAGTGTTCGGAGAACAGGAGAGGAAAACCCCGGTCACCAGGTCAAAGTTGATAGGAGATGCCAATGGACAGATGCTCAGCCTTGAGACCACATTCAAATTCAAGATCTGCTTGACGACACAAAAAAGAAAAACATCTGTCAGCCGTTGGTTTTTCATGTGGAATTTTCAGTTCACAATGTGAATATTTTGTTCACATGGAACTGATCAGGGATCTTGGTGTAAATGAAGAGGAAATAGGTATAATTATATATATATCATATACAGCGTAAAGTAACATGACATATATTAGGCCTTACACTATAGTTATTATAAAATAGTTACCAACACAATTAGAACAGCAATAAGCAATTATCGTCATACCTGTAGAATTGCAGCCTGAGGGACCATGATTTACTTAAAGCCAGTCAGCATTCATGATTTAAACCACTTGGTTTATAAATACAGCACATAAACAACTGGAAACATTGAATGTATCATAGCTTAAAGTACACATCATTACAATGTGTCTGGAAATACTGTACACTTTTGAGCCACAAGATGGCGCTACAGAATAAAAGTCTGTTAAGAGGAAAACTCATCAGCATGCAGGTCATGTCCTCCCAAAATATACAGTATGAGTAGTTCACGCCAAGGACGACATTGAACACATCTAATAACACTCTTTGAAAGTGCAAGTGAATCTGATTTAGGCCTGGATTCAATCTGAAAGCTAGTCAGATGCTTTGAGACTTTTAAAGGCGAAGCTCACTGAGATCACTACTCCAAGCAAATGTTCTAGATGTTGGCTCAATCAGAAATTGCCTACAAAAGCTGCAATACCTACAACATCCTTTTTGGCTGCTCAATGTTGGATACATCCAGACTGGAATTTTCTATTAAATTCAGCCACTTCCTATTCCAATGATGAGCTCGCCTCGCACTCCAGCTGCAAGATAGCAAGTTATTATTCATCCACCACTATACTGTACTCCAGGCTTCATCCACCACTATACTGTACTCCAGGCTTCATCCACCACTATACTGTACTCCAGGCTTCATCCTCCACTATACTGTACACCAGGCTTCATCCACCACTATACTGTACTCCAGGCTTCATCCACCACTATACTGTACTCCAGGCTTCATCCTCCACTATACTGTACTCCAGGCTTCATCCACCACTGTACTGTACTCCAGGCTTCATCCTCCACTGTATTGTACGCTAGGCTTCATCCACCACTGTATTGTACGCTAGGTTTCATCCACCACTGTAATGTACGCTAGGATTTATCCACCACTGCATTGTACGCTAGGTTTCATCCACCACTGTATTGCACGCTAGGATTCATCCACCACTGCATTGTAGGCTAGGCTTCATCCACCACTGTATTGTACGATAGGCTTCATCCACCACTGTACTGTACACTAGGCTTCATCCACCACTGTATTGTACGCTAGGATTCATCCACCACTGCATTGTACGCTAGGATTCATCCACCACTGCATTGTACGCTAGGCTTCATCCACCACTGTATTGTACGATAGGCTTCATCCACCACTGTATTGTACACTAGGCTTCATCCACCACTGTATTGTACGCTAGGATTCATCCACCACTGTATTGTACGCTAGGATTCATCAAGCCACAAAACAGATTACAAGTAAATCATGTTGTGGTATACATGCATTTCAAAGACTGGATTAGTTGTTAAAAGGATAAATAAAGGAACAAGCTATTGCACAGACATTTATATTATATTTATATTATAAAATAAAAATGGATGGTAGATAGACACAAACACACACACACACACACACACACACACTGAGGCATGCACACGCAACACACACACACACACACCTCTGTGCATACAATCATACTAGAGGATTAGGGTTGTGTCCATTTCATTTCCATAATTGGCCCAAATAAGTACAATGAAACCCATTGCCAGTAGTGTTCCTGGCTGACAGCTGTGTGCATTGGTGAACATTATGTCTCAGCAGCAATGCAGTATCTGTCCACAATACCTCGGACTAGCTCACAGTACTGCTGTATAATTACAGAGTGGGCCGTCAAAGGTGATTTAGTGGTCTGTCTCTCTCCTCTCATGGGTGTGTTTCACTGCACTTACTTTTAATTAGAAGGATTAGAGATGTGCCTCAGGATCTGTTTTACTGAACCTTTATTTTAACACACTGAAACTAAAGTCTCTTTTATAGATCCAGCCCAACCTATTCATTCAACGGCTGATTTAGTGTTTGTAAACTGACAGAAGGACATGTACCAAATGTTGTGTGTTAGGTGAAAGCTAATCATACCGATGAGGCATAAAACTGACCTACTGTGAACTGACACAGTTTGACTGACACAGTCTCACTGACACACTGGAAACAAATCCAAATAAATAGGCAGGCATTTAGACACATACTATAATCTTCCAGAGTGATTATAAATACAAAAACAATAGAAAGAAAAAAACAGAAAAGGTTTTAACAGTGTAGAAAACATCAGATAGTACTGCACAGAATTTTGTGCTCTCCCTCCAATGCCATTCGGGGGCAAAGTCACTGGCTTGTAGCTGTCCCTCTGTTGCACCCTGTGCAATTGGGCTGTACTCTGCTGGCAATACTCGGCACTCATTCAGGATGATTGCGGTTGGTGGGTGTCCCTCTGGTTGATGCTTGGCAATGTGGGTGGATTGATTTCCTGCCTGTTGGGCCCTGTCCGGGGCCTCCTCCGGATAGGGCCACAGTGTCACTGGACCCCCCTGTCTCAGCCCCAACGTCATACGCTGCTATATTATTGTGCTTGGGGAGTAGGGCCAGTCAGTTCTCCTTCTCCACTATAAATCCCGGTAGATCTAGTAAATGCATTTTCAAAATTTTCCCTGTTTTCTGCTGTCTTTAACTTAGGAGGACACGAGGTCTTAACCCGTACATGCGGAGTACCAGGCATGACTCGTCCCGGTCCCTGTCCAAAGTCCTCCTGGTTGTGTTGCTGATCAAGATCACAGCTGCCACTGTCCTGACCCCCCTTCTTCCCGACTTCCCGATGTCTGTCCCTGT
>JACXGJ010000895.1:0-78952 GCA_016801105.1 Esox niger | reverse complement strand
ATGGAGCCTGGTTCCTCTCTAGGTTTCTTCCTAAATTTCGGCTCTCATAGGGAGTTTTTCCTAGCCACTGAAGTTCAACACTACTGTTGTTTGCTCCTTGGGGCTTAAGGTCGTGTTTTGTGAAAGCACTTTGCGACAACTGCTGATGTAAAAAGGGCTTTATAAAATAAATTTGATTGATTTGATTGATTGATTGAATTTTCTGCTTCTGCGATGACAGTTATTGTTCCTGCAGGTCTGATCATAAAGTAAAAACAGAACAATACATATAAGACACATTACGTATATTATTTATTTTTATAACATCATATAACACATTGCATTATACATATCTAAACACATGCTTTATATCTGGAGTACATTGTATTTATGGCTCTGTTCAGTACTGTGCTTCTCCCAGCTTCTGTACCAGACTTCTGCAGTGCTGTGGCCAAATTGTGCGCCAAATGCTTAACAGACAGCATTGAGTCCTCATGTTTTGACTATGACATCTGGCTATCTATGGTTACACTCAACAAAAGAATAAGGTAGTTTTGTTTCCAGAGTCCCTGCGACTGCAGTGTTTTATCAGAGTGAGCAGTTTAAGTAACTCAATTGTTTGTCTTACCTCACACGTAAGTTAAAAAACGAGTGTTAAGCAGCATTGGAAGGCAGAATAGCTCGGCTACAAAAGTATTTTACTGGCTTGGTGAGATAAGATGTTGACTTTTCAAATACGTCTTACAAAATCCCCTTTTACTCCAGCATCATTTGTGTGTCAACATCTTAAGAGGTGCTTTTATAAGCTAGGTTTGGCCATTCATCTTAAAATAATTTAGACTTTAAGGACCAAAAATGCAAGGAAATAGGAACATGATCAAATATGGGTCAAGAAAAGTACTTTTTAGAAATAACACATAGTTAAAGCCCACTTCCGAATTGGAAGTTATGATACATTTTCTTTCTGAATGTATTTAGCTGATATGAATGATGTTTAGTCAACATAGACACACAAGCTATACATCTTCATGGTCAATGGAAATAAAAACAGCTGCCTTGCAGTAATCGTCACTCAATCATATTTGCATTAGAAAGAATTGCATGATAATTAGAAATCCCTCTGTGTTGAATAAAGACAGACAACCATCATTCCATTACATGGCAGAGGATGTAACTCCATATAACCAGCCATAAAGGTATGGTCTATTTCAAATGCATCTGCACCACATAGATTATAGGATGGTCCAATAATCAAAGACTCTGCTTCTTCGTTTCTCTGGTCCTTATTCTGAATTTCCACTGGGATTTGGTAAATGTAAAGCTACTGTGACTGTACAGTCAGCTTCGTAATTGGTCCATGCTAATCAGTAAATGCAACAAGCTTTTTTAATGAATGTTCCTGTTGTCTGGCTGACTGTACAGAACAGTGACAGACTAACAATCCTCTTCAGAAGTTAAAATAGTTCTTTGGTACAGGGCAGGCTGATTGACATCCTCACTCGCACAAACATCTAATCACATCTTAAAGCTAGAACCCTGACTTGGACCTCACAACAAAGACCAAAAGAGATTACATTGATAAAAGAGCAAAACTATTGTATCATGATAACATTGACACACAATCATATAATGTCTCTCATTTTATTTGTGGGAATACTTGGGAACAGATTTCCTAAACTCACTTAACCGTATTGCTGGTGATCTGACAGATTTCAGAACCGAAAAAGTAAAATCCCAGGAAGTTGTAAACCAAATGATATGGCTCTTTGCTGCTTCTAGCTGACCCACAATACGGTATCAAACATTAAACCCACAGTGTGACATATACTGTTTACAACATGGTACAATCTGAGAGTCAGCATGTCCCACACTCACACACATTCTCACACACTCACACACATTCTCACACACTCACACACATTCTCACACACTCACACACATTCTCACACACTCACACACATTCTAACACACTCACACACATTCTCACACACTCACACACATTCTCACACACTCACACACATTCTCACACAATCTGCTACACACTTGCTAAATTAATCTGTAAAGCACACGTTCAGTGCCCGACACACTACCGGTCATTATACTCGGCGTCCCGCTGGTGTGTGTGTGTGTGTACATGCCTGCGTGTACTGCTGGCGCTGACAGAGGAAGAGTGGACCCAGTCAGCCAGACAATTGGGTTTGAGCAGCAGGGTAGATTTGATTAAGGGACCATGCCCTAATGAGTTGTAATCAGGCGGCTTGCAGGTGGACAAGGTGGCGGCGCCACTGCACGCTTCCTGGGCTCCGTGGGGCGCCGTCACTTCCTTTCAGGCGCATGGATAAGAACTGTCCAATTATGACCGTTTTGGTCCATCTTCTCCTCAAATACTTTGAGGCTGTGTGTAAATGAGTTGCTCTCGCCGTGATGTGACACTATTTCCCCCCCACACACATAAAACAATATTTCTGGATGTTCTGTACGTCCTCCCACACCATTCAAGCAATCAACCACAACCTTTGAGTCGCTTCCAATCAGATATTTGATACTGTGTTTACTTTTGCAAATTATATGCGTTTGAAATGGGTATAAAAGAGACCAACAGAGATAGTTTTCAACTCATAATAGTCATGCTTCTTGGCCAGCTACTACCAAATTTGAAGCTTAATGACTCCACACCAACTTGAAATGCCATCGAATGTTTTTTGGCATTACACAACCGTTCCAGTCTTTTGTTGCCCCTGTCCTATCTATTCAAAATGGGTATGTATTTTTCCAAAAACAATAGCGTTTCTCAGCTTCGTGATTGGAATTAAATACATGGCTAAATGATTTGCACATCATGGCATTCTGTTTTTATTTGCCTCTTACGCAGCGTCACAACATGTTTGGAAACGGGGTAGTACAGAACAGGTAGTCCAAGCAGCTATCTTTTCCTGGTGTTCATGAATCATACACATTTCACCCCCTCCCGCCTGCAGAACAGTTCTGATCAACATGCCCAGCAAAACCATTCTGGCTCTGGATACGGAAGACATCAGCATCAAATAGTCATTCAATTGTTTTAAGATGGAATCCGTATAACCCTACTTTGTAATGATGAAATGTAAAGAACTCCAAGGGGGTGAATATTTACGAAAGGGATAACACCTTCAAAGGAGACACCCTGACCTAGATCAGAAAGGCCTCGGTCACTGCGACACAGCAAATGGCGTCCATGAAGGTGACAGGTGTGGGTTGTCATTCTGAGACCCCTCAATCATTCAGCATCAGTATGCAACAATTTATTTCACATTATGGCATCTATGGCATCATTTCAAAATATGCGGAGGTAATCCAGGCTGGTTGTATTTGAGACACATGCTTTTCTCAATCGTTTCCTCTTTCTTTCTCTCCCTCTCTCTCACTCACTCGCACGTACGCACGCACGTACGCACGCACGCACGCACGCACACACGCACGCACACACACACACACACACACACACACACACACACACACACACACAGATGGAGCAAGGGTTAGATGAGCGGTTTAAACACACCACTGCTGGGCCCAGATTAGTGAAACAATACCAAGGCCAGTCGCAGCCTTGAATCCCGGTACACTGTCTGAAAAGGCTGGACCCTGATAAGACTACAGCACACAAACAGGCTTCTGCACCAAGTCAATAGGGACCCTTCTCTAGATGGCCCAATTCAAAGGTCTTTATTAGTGCACTTCCATATTTCCTGAAAAAGGCATGGTTACAGGACATTAAAACATGGTCATTTACGTTGTTTAGCAATCACCTAAGAAGGGTGCAGAAGCCTGGTTCTGTGGAGGTTTTCCCTGTAGCCCAGCGCTAAACCATCTTCACTGTCTTTGACGTGTGTCTTCTAACCACAGAGCTCCTGTTGGGATAATTGTCTATTTAAAATATTTCACTTTCCCTCCATGTGGGAAAATTATGGAAAGAATAGTGGACGTTTTGAATTCTACAGTTTTCCTGGAGCTCTGTGTGTGAGAGTCTGTGTGTGTGTGTGTTTTAGGTCTAACTATACTCATGGGGACCAAATTTCCCCATGAGTTTAGTAAAACCACAAGAAATTGGACTCATGGGGACCTTCTGCCGGTCCCCATGAGGAAAAGTCCATTTCTGGCTCAGGGTTTAGGTTTAGGGTCAAATTTACAATTCATTTTAGAGTCAGATTTGGGGTTTCTTTAAGGTCCAGGCATTGTTGGTTAAGTTTAGGGTTAAGGTTAGGCATTACACCTAGGTAAAGTTTAGGCATACATTTTACTTTATTGAGGCTAAGGTTAGGGTTAGAGTTAGATTAGGGTTAGGTTAAGGTTAGGGTAAGGGTTAAGGTTAGGGTTAGGGTTAAGATTAGGGCAAGGGAGCATGCAATTTCTATTTTCTGGTCCCCTTGAGGTTAGCTGTACAAACTTGTGTGTGTGTGTGTGTGTGTGTGTGTGTGCGTATGTGTGTGCTTGCGGGCTTTGCTGACAAGGTCCAAAAATACCAATCGCACGTCTCACACCTGAACAGCCTTGGCTATCGTGCAGACTTGTAATTCTTGTGTTGGGGAGCCTCGGCCAGGCTCACAGACTGACTGTGCGTAGCCTTCAGATAGCAGGTCTAAAACCAAGGTGAAGCAACTAGACAGATCCTACTCTGAGTCAGCGTTGCCGGGCAACCAGGTGATGGGCAGAGGTGTGGGGAATATTCACCACTGTTGGAACCCTAGACCAAAACTGAAAATGTTTGAGTTTGTGTTTCCATGCCTGCATTTGTTTTGTGTTTCTGTAGCTCCGTCCCTGACATCACACCCCTGTATCACTGCTTCTGTCACCAATATGAATCTGCCTGTTGATGCGTTAATGCACACACATTTCTGTTGCCATGACACTGGAGAGATGTTTTCTCGACCCTGACCAAGCATAGCAGCCCTTCCTATACACAAATACAAGACACTAATCTAGTGCCTTGTCATCCTGTTAACGTCCTTCATCTTTCCACCCACTCCCTCGCCATCTTTCATCCTCTGATTTCATGGATCCTATGTCGTTTGCATGCGTTGTCTCCTTGTTTCCTGTGTTTTTGCCTCCGTGTTTCCCGTGTTGTTGTGTCCTCGTTTCCTATGTTGTTGTTTCCTCATTTCCTGTGTTGTTGTTTCCTTGTTTCCTGTGTTGTTGTTTCCTAGTTTTCCTTGTTGTTGTTTCCTCGTTTTCCGTGTTGTTTCCTTGTTTCCTGTGTTTTCTCCTTGTTTACTGTGTTGTCTCCTTGATCTAACTTCCATATTAAAAATGTTTAGGCATTTTGCAGATGCTCTTCCTGAGCGGTTTACAGTACAGTGATTCTCCTGACTACCTATGGGAACCAAACCTAACATCCAAGCGTCATGCTCTACCAACTGAGCTAAATGTTTAATTTCCACCATCTCTCACACGATAACATCACATGGTTTAAACTGCTTACACCACAGACTTCCTAAGAATTGGTTATATTTCAAATTCTAAGGTTAACACTTAAAGCAATTACCTTCATAAAGAGCCATGGAGACCATCTGCAGTTTAATAAACTGTCTTTTCTCAAGCCAACTATCCACTCCAGTTGATCCGGTTCATTTTATGTAATTGTTAATCTCATAGAGGACTTGGTGCAGAGAACGGAAGACAAAGATAGTGACAGGAGAGGAGAAAGAGAAGAGGGAGAAGGGTGAGAGATTGAGGGGACATTCAAATGGATAACACATTGAAGGTTATGTCTGCTTCCCAAATGATTCTTTCTACCCTGTGTAGTGTACATTCTTTACCAGTGCTTGGAAGGTAAACGGTAGTGTACTACATCAAGAATAAACTGCGATTTGGGATGCTGTCTTAAGACCACATTCCAGCACAGGATGTGATGCAGATCAATCTCTGCCATTCAGCAGCTCAGGTACGTTTCTATCTAAACATGTCATCAGATGCCCCACATTCTGTAAAGTCTTACAGCCCACCTGACATCAACATCACTAAGACTAGATCACGTTAAACTGTCTAGGTTCAACTATTCCAGGTTCAACTACTCCAGGTTAAAATTCATCATGTTCAACTGTCCAGGTTCAAAGACACCAGGTTCAACTGTCCAGGTTCAACTGTCCAGGTTCAACTGTCCAGGTTCAACTGTCCAGGTTCAAATACACCAGGTTCAACTACTCCAGGTTAACATTCACCATGTTGAACTGTCCAGGTTTAAATACACCAGGTTCAACTGTCCAGGTTCAAATACACCAGGTTCAAATTCTCTAGGCTCAACTGTCCCAGTTCAAATACATCAGGTTCAACTGCCAAGGTTAAATACACCAGGTTCAATTGCCAAGGTTAAATACATCAAGTTCAATTGCCAAGGTTAAATACACCAGGTTCAATTGTCAAAATGTGCTTGTGCATCAGGAGTTTTTATCTTGTTTTGTCAGTAAATTACAGTCATTTAATTAGCCCAGTCAGCCAAAATGAAAATGATTAAGGCTGGGTGTTTTGTGAAAGCACTTTGTGACAACTGCTGATGTAAAAAGGGCTTTATAAAATAAATGTGATTGATTGATTGTAATTAGCCATCTAGCTGAGTTTCTAGTAACAAGGCCACATGCTCTGAGGCTGTTTGAGGTGGCTTGATGGTCTCATTAGTCTCTCTTGGTCTGGTTGCTGAGAGTCACAGCACAGGGAAAGAAACTGTTCAGGTGGCAGCATTCTTTCCGCATGTTTGACATGCACCGTCTTCCTGCCCATTGCATGCTGTCGGAACTGAGGGTTACCAGAGGGGGGAGGAGTCAGCAATGACCTCACCAACTTGCACACCTGCCCTGGAGTCAGCCCAGGCGTCGACAGAGGGCAGCCAATCGGTGACCCTTTCTGCAGACTGAATGCATTGCAGTTGACTTCTGCAGTGGGAAGACAGCGACACACAAGGTGAGGATGGGCTCTGCCATGGATGCTTAACGCCGGGCCAGGATTGACTGTTTTTTCTTTTCAGCTGCTGCAACTGGTGCATCGGCCGGTGTGCCTTTCTGGCCGTCACGTAGTCCTCCCATCTGAGGGAGATAGTGGACCCTAAAATCCAAGCCCTCATTCTCAATGGGGAGAGCTGGGCAGTGTTTCCTGCGGTCTGCTAACACTTCTACACTTTTGCCTGTATCAAGTTTCAGGTCATGTTAAAGGCATTCACCAGAGGTGGTGTCTGTAAACCTGAGTAGCTTGACAGGTGCATAGTGGGAGCTGCAGTGGTGGGTACAGAGTAAAAACCTTGTCAACAGGCACCTGATCCCAGAACAAGAATGATCCAGAGTTGACCTTTCAGGAGGGACCTTATCATTCTGTGGGAGTAAGAAGTGTTTGTAATCTTTTGATTGGACCTAGTCAACATAGCACACGGTATGGCTACCAGCTAATAGTCCACAACACGTTTTATCACCATACAGTCGTTTTTATGAAGCAACAACAGCCTTGTTAAGAAGTCAGTTCAGTGTCCACAAAGCTCAGCTGTCACAATGTTACAAGGTAGCATTAGGGGCTTGGGTGAACAAGACAGAAGGGGGAGATCAAAGAGATTTAAAGCGTTCCACCAGACTTTCCATGAATTTGGGAGCGAGTGTGTGGGAACAGGTTTAGGTGAGGAATGCTTGTCTATCATAACCAAGAAGAACTTCCTCTTGGAAGAGGATACTTCCTCTGGCCAACAACTATGATTGAGCTTGCAGGGGCCTGACCTCAGTTCAACATGGCAAGGTAACCTGGTCCGACACAGACTCCACCAAACCCGGATGGTGTTGAGCCAAGCATTATCGGCCCAACGCAACCAAGATTCACACCCCTGGTTACAATTACGCAGTTGTACTGTGATGAGGAATCTTCAGAAGCCACTAAACATTTACCACTGAATATTAGCACTGAATACTACCTCTGAATATTAGAACTAAATGATGCCACGGAATACACACACTAAATACTACCATTGAATGCTACAACAACAGCGTGATTGAGTTTACTTAAATGCTAAGTAAGTGAATAGCAGAAACAAATAACTAACGGTAATGACAATCCCTCTTGCTGGGAGATAGACATGTAGAGGTGATAACCACAGGGTTGCATCCTGAGGCTGTGTTTCCACGGTGTATCTCCGTGACTGAGCTCTCCTCACAGACCCACTCACAGTGGATGACATTCCCCGCACGCAAAAGTAAGCAGGGGAACTGGACCACAGCAGATAGTCACAACTATTTTAGATGACTATATGAATACCAAGTACGCCCATCGGAGAAAAACGCAGTGTAATGATTAGTGGATGGGAAAGCAGCAAACGCTTCACACCGTCTTTATAACCGGACCTTCGTGAATTGGTATATAAATCCTACATCCACAGGAACACTTAGTCATTTATCTTAGGCCTTTTCTAAGTGTCTGTCACTCCACCTTGAGCACAAATACCAAAGACACACCTGCCCATATTTGAATGAAGACTGTAACATAAAATGTGCCTCTTCCTTAGTGGCAGTAAAAAAAAAAAGAAGAGAATCTGAGCCGTTGAGTGTCTCTCCTGTGCTCTGGCCATCACTGTCATCTGTATGCTGTGACCAGGGATGGAGGCTTAGGGCGCGGCATCCATCCCCTAGGAGAGACATATGTCTGACACGCCACAGAATGGAGCCCTGCCTTCTTTCAGGCCTCTAGCAAGAAGGACATCTGGGAGCTGATACGCATTTGCACTCTGGCTTGCTCACTCTCACACACACACACGCGCACACGCGCACACACACACACACACACACACACACACACACACACACACACACACACACACGCGCACACACCGCTTTCCATTTGCCCCATTTCTTCCGCTCCCTCTTCCCTGCGGATACATTACCATATCCTTGACTGTCAGTCAAACCTAAACACTTTCCGCTAATCTTATTTATATTTCCCATGGGACATTTGTGGTTTGGTATTCAGCATAAAAATATATACAAAGATCTTGCACAGCAAAGTAAATCTGATTGGCACAGGTTATGCCCTTCCCATCCAGCTAACCATTATTACATGGGCAGACTTGGACAAGAAATTGCCTCTGGCATTTTAAACAAAACAGACCATTTTTGTCCCTAACACACCCCTTGGCAGCATTATTGTATGTGTAAAAAGCAAACAAAATCACTTCAATAAACATTTAAATTGAAATTCTCCGTTTCCTATTCCAACACTCATATCAATGCTGAACTTCTGCAATGCAGAATGAACAAAGCACAGTCAAACCCACATTGAAGTATTTGCACCATCGTTCTTCTTCCAGATGTTGAATGAACTCAGACTGGTCTACGGGCAGCGGTTTTCAACCCCCACCTAAGGACCCCCAGACATTCCATGTAGTTGCTGTATTTATAGCCTGCATCACCTGAATCAACTTCATCAGCTAGTTATTGAACCCTTGTCTACTTGATTGAGGTGAGGCAGTTCAGGGCTACAACCAAACTCTGAGATGCCTGGGGGTCCCACCAAGAGGTCTGAGGCTGAGGAACAGCCCTTTGTCCTGTTACAGGAACCAGTGTTCCAATGTTGCCTAAATCAGCTGACTGTTACAAACAAACAATTTCGTCTGTCAGCGCCAAGCTGAAATCATCTTCCCCCATGTGACCTCCCGCTAAGTCTCTGAGTGGGCGCAGAGAACACACGATAACACTGTATGGAACGCCCGGTGCTGGTATCGCACATTCAAAAACACAACCCAAATGGATTCATGGTCACAGAGTTAATGTAATTTATGTAATTCGGTTATCAGGAGCTACACTAGGCTTTCCTCCTTGCATGTTCCCTCTGACGGATTTGTGCCACAACGAGTTTAGATGAATGGAGCAAAGTGGGGGATGAGCTGGAGACTCCATTAAAAAGGGTTGACTCTATTGCATGTGGATGAGCCAATTCACACTGTATTTCATGATGTCAATACATCTACCTCATTCACACTGTATATCATGATCTCAGTACGTCTACCTCATGCACACTGTATATCATGTCAATACATCTACCTCATTTACACTGTATATCATGATGTCAGTACATCTACCTCATTCACATTGTATATCATGATGTCAGTACGTCTACCTCATTCACATTGTATATCATGTCAGTACGTCTACCTCAGTCACACTGTATGTCATGTCAGTACGTCTACCCCATGCACACTGTATATCAAGATGTCAGTACATCTACCTCATTCCGACTGTATATCATGATGTCAGTGCATCTACCTTATTGACCACTGTATATCATAATGTCAATACGTCTAACTCATTCACACTGTATATCATGATGGCAATATGTCTACCTCATTCACACTGTATATCTTGTCATTACGTCTACCTCATTCATACTCTATATCATGATGTCAGTACGTCTACATCATTCACACTGTATTTCATGTTGTCAATAAGTCTACCTGACACTGTATATAATATATCATTAAAGATATTCTTTAAGAATCCATTCATTAATAGCATTATTTTATAGGTCTGAAATGGTATTAAGCAACTCCACTTTTAATGAGATCTACTTAGTTTGAAGAAGGACATCCAAAAAACTATTTTATATTGATTGCACTGAACAGGATTATGGGCACAAAGCCACAAAGCTATAGAGCAATAGACAGAGATTTAGATGGCTACCGGCCAGCATCTATTATTTCAGTTTAACAACTTGATTTTCTCGTGGCCAATTAGGTGCAGAATGGGAAGAACTATGTCACTCCACTCTTGATTAGAGCAGTGGCTCAATGGAGCGTTATATTCATGCCATTGAGATGCAGAGTTGATGGTCCAAATACCACAGAGTTCTTCAGGGTGTGTGGAGAGAGAGAGCATCTGTCTCCATCGCCTCCCCATCTCAAACTCCAGCAGAGTCAGTGCGGGCAGACGAGTCATTGCAAAGAGATTTATAACATTTACAGAATATGCCTCCATGTAAAATGATTCTGTACTGTTACAGACCCAGATTATTTGGGCTGTAATGTTGATTCCACACTTCTGTATTCTAGCCCAGTGCTGAGCTCTGCTTGTTGCCCCCAGATAGTGATTTTTGGTCATATGTATCTGTTCCAGCTCGGTTCACTACTGCTTCGCTCAGCTCTTTAATGTTCAGCTCTTTACAGGCTCTGGCTCGGATTCAATAAATCACAGAGGAAAGACTGCAGAGAGGGTTCAGTCAGAATGTTTAGGTTTACAGTATATGCTAGTGGCTTAATGCCAAATGTCGCTCGACAGCACACACCTTTAGAGACAAAAAATAAATAAAAAACAAGTACAAGCAGTATGGTAACAGTTCCACACAGCTTTTCTTGTAAGGCAGATCTATTACTATACTGTGTAGACCTGTTAAATCCCCAGATGGGCATAGGTCTGGTATAGTGGTCTAACAGAGATTGGACTAGTCTGTTCTGGTTAATTCCACATGTGTAAACACACATTATTCACAACCTCATGTATAAACTGCTTCTATTGGCACCCAGCTCTGGAAAAAATTAAGAGACCACGGAACCTTTTTCTTTCCATTCTAAAAATGTTTGCAGCGGTCTCTTAATTGTTTTCCAGTACGTTTTATTCTGTTGTTATTAAATATTCTGATACTTCTGATGGGAAATGTCCCAATTTCCGTTGATGATTATAAACTGTCTTTTAAATCAGTGCAGACAGCTTCAGATGTCAGGCCCAATCCAGGCAGCCGAGCCCTTAGCACCTCTGAGAACAGCCAGGTTTACATCTCACCCCGAAGAGACCCAAGGAAGGACCGGTCTGTAAGCATAACTCAATGAGGCTCCATGAGACAGACATGCTGATAGCACACATCCTGGCAGGCAGAAATGTTCAACACACAAGGCACTATGCGGTTGCCAAAACAGAAACACATACATGTGTAATTATGTTGCAGGGTATCTTAAAATAACTTAAAGGTTCATCATTAATTAGGTCTCGATTTATCTGTAGCACTTTCCGGTTCATGTCCTCGCCCGATCTACATTTAAATGCTGCGCTCCTGCAGGACATGCATCTATAGGTCAGGAATTTGATTGACATTCTCCTTTGTAGCCAAGGTCATCTAAAGAGTAACCCCTGAGTGCAGCAGCATGGCAGCATCATAGGTGCAACAGTGTTATCTGTGCATGAGGTACAGCCTACTTCCTATGAACATGTGAGTGTAGCAACCATGCTAATTTTACCATATTAGAACCTAAGTAAGGTTAACTAACAGCTAGTATATTAGGACACAACCAGCCTGAACATACGGTAAGAATGGATCATTCTGTGCATAGCATGAAATAGGATTTTACAAATCAATTGTCATCAAATGAGGCCAACTTCCTTATTCTTCACCTACCGGGTACACAAAAAGGAAGCTGTTCTCTACCCAAACATCGGTTTGCTTCCAGTCGACGTGTCAAGAGCAGCTTGCTGCTTGTTCTACTTGGCCACCTGCCCAACATTTCTTACTTGTTATAAACTAGCTTAAATTCTTTATTTACAAGTTTACCAAAGTCTTATTTTTTTCCCCTTCATCCAACATATCCACACCGGGACTCTATTTGGACATAAGGAACGGAGCGACTCACACCTGACCAGCTGAAGCGAAGTGCCAATATGCCTGCTTACTGTAGTTATTGACATTTTAACATAAAGGTGAACTATTAGCAAAGATAGCAAAGTTACATTTTCGGTTTCATACACAATTATCAGGCGAGGTTTGTCTTACTGTAGAAAAGGAAAAAACAGCATCTGTGCCACAAGGCAGACATGGTAGTTATGCTAGTGTCAGTACCCAGGCCTGGCCCAACCCTTGCTGTCGGACAACTTTCTCATGAACTCTCCTGAACTGGAATCAACTGGGGGATAAAATCTTCAATTCAGTATCGTTCAACACGTTCACTAAAATAGTGCTAAAATGCGCTCTAAACCTACCAGCTGTCAACTAATTCCTACTGAACGTCTCAAGGAGCTCCTTCCTGTACTTGGTCTGCATATGCTGAACATAAAACCTATATCCCAATTTTCTAGATGCGTACATGATTCCCTAAAGAAAATCTTCATATGGAAACATTTCTTTAAAAAAACGAATTATCGGCCAACATTGAACCTCCTGTTCCACTCAGAAATTTAGAAAAAGCTGTTTCCCAGAAGCTCAACGCTTTCTTGAAGACAAATTATAATTCCAAAATGTTCCAGTCCGATGTCAGACTCCATCGTAGCACGAACACTGCACTCATGGAGGTGGTGAATTACCTTTTAATGGTTCTGCATCTGTTCTATCACTTCTTGATCTTAATTCGGCATTTGACAATAGCAATCACTTCCTTCTTTTGGAGAAATTGGAAGCCCATTAAGGGCTACACGGGTAGGTTCTTGCAATGTTAAAAACCTGTTTTTTCTGGATGGATTAAATGGACTTTATCATACTTACCTGCCTGAATTGGTCCAGCCATAAATACCTATATGTACACTAGGAACACAAGATGCAGGCCTTCTCCATGTACTTAGAATTTCTAAACAAACAGCTGGTGGCAGGATTTTCTAGTCGTTCCACTACTATGGAATTATCAACCTTTAAATGTCTACTAAAGACTCCTCTCTTTCGCACGGTCTGTAATTACATTTAGTCTGATACAGGTGTGTGAACGGAAAGGGACTGGATTCGGACTGACACCTGGTAAAGCGGGAGGAGTTACGTCCTGCCTGGTTGACCATGTCTGGTGTTACCTTAGAAAATCGTCCCTGTCCTCATCCACCTGGTTATGCAGCTGATTTGGATTCTGTTTGAAGACTCTGGACACAGCCCACATGCATTTATTGACCTGCTTACCATATGAACGTGCAAAAACATTGACGTGGCCAAAAAAGTAATTTACTCCCATAATCTGGCCACTCCCTGGCACAACAGGTTGACGAACCAGGCAGGCCACAGTGTGGTGCCACGCCAGCCCTCACCCCCCCGCTCTGCTTCAAGCAGACCTCCAACCACGGCCAGACTGGCTCCTTTCACCTTGGCATGTCTTGAATGCCCTGGTCTGCTCTGCCCACATTAAATCACCCAGAACGGCAGGTTACATTCACCAAACCTGAACACCGCCAGTCAAATGTTGAAAAATAAAGTGGCCGTTAAATATTTTGCTTTACTAATTATTGAGGAAGACGAAATCCTGTGTCCTACGTGTGCCCCTTGAGAGTTTGACTGGATGGAGTACATATCTAATCTTCTGAAATACTTGCTTATTATTCAACCCCAGATCCATGCAGCCCTCTAGTTATGTATAATAAGGAATTGTTGATAGTCCAATTACTTCAAAACTGACAAAACCACAGTGTGGTTTGATCTTGGGCTTTGGGTCTTGAGTACTCCTCCTCAGCCCTCAAGGTCTCTGTTTCTGGCTCAATCCCAAATCAACCCGTAAGCCCTACACCCTAAGCCCTTGAGAGCGGAGACAACTTGATTGGTATAAGTAACATGGTGGATTTTACCTCCCGGCTGTCCGTGGGCAAGATGGAGTTATTTCCGGATTGCTTATAATTGTTAACCCTCTTGGCACACAACAAGTGCTTAGGAGTCATTTGGGGACTGGGGCTCTCTCACCCTCTTAGATAATCACATTCATCTTTTCAAAGACACATCTTTAACATTGCACTTGGAAACACCCATACATCTGCATTGTTTCAATAATTAAAATGACGTTCCAGCAACAATTTTTTTCCTTCGCAGAGTAATTTTATCTACATTGAGAAAAGCACTCCTCTCTGCCTGTCAGACACTGATATAGAAACATTACTAAAAGGAGAGGAGAAATGGTTATTCATTTTAAGGTTCAATAGAGAGCCCACACTTATCCAAAAGGAGACACTAACTTAAATTATTTTCTTGGACAAAACGTAGTTACAAATATTTTGAATTTCTATGCGGAGCAACAAGGCCGAGAAAGCTCTCCCACTTGGTTTCTAAACATGACAAAGGTCATGCATAATATTAGTGCATAGGTCTGTCAGATCCGCTAGCTGTCTGCTTCAGTAGTCAGCCATGGCCATTTCAGAGGGTTTGAAATGTCCTCCTCTGAATATTCTTGAACACGACAACACTCTTCATTTGAAGGGCTGTATGTATTTTTCATTATCACAGAGATCTGAGAACATGAAATGCTTAAGAGATTTCTCAATAGGAGGGATATTAAACTTTTATAACAAGAGAAGCTTATGCAATGAACATGGAGGAGAGAAGTGGATGTGTTTTTTGTACACGGAGTGCAAAGTGATATTTTCTATAGCGAAACATTAGGATCAAATAACTGAATATATTTCTCAATCTTAAATGTCCACATTGTTAAATACTGAATCGTCAAGTTATTGTTTGAAATGTAAACACCAACTAGTACCTACTGGAAAATCTCAGTTCCAAAATAAGACGGTTTACATTTTCATAAATGACTCAAAACATAGGCGGTGAATCATCAGGAAGCCTCTGTGCCTCCACTATGGCACTTCCACTCTCTGGCGTGGCTGTTATTTTGATCTCATAGACGACTAGCGGAGGAGCCCCATAGACAACATTACAGTGCCTCATGGGAAATCAGTCCGTTGCAGCATTGCCTCTGCTAGTGGTGAAAGAATTAGGGAGAGATGGTAAGATCGGAGGACAGGACAGACGACCTTATCCATCATATTGTTAATCAGGTGCATTTTCCCCGCTTTGTGAACATGGGTCAGTGGGCTCACCATCCTGACCTGCAGAACCATCAACATTGCGTGTGTGTGCGTGCGTGCGTCTTTGAGAGAGAGAACATAACCGGTTTCCTCTTCATTATGTTGGAAACCGCAGTGTCCCCAACGTACATAACATTGTTTTTCATTTTCGGGGGAAGAATTATAAAGTATTGTTTACACTTCAGTATGCATTAGTTAACAGAAATACTCGTTTGGATTGTGAGGTACGAGGATTAAATGGCAGCCTAAACATTTAGTTATGTTAATTACCAACTACTTTCTAATATCAAACAATTGTATGCACCTCAGAACATCATCCACTACTGAAACATTTGAAAGTCAGATTTCACGTCAAACAACTGCAGAAAAAGACCAAAAGCCACGTCGTTTTATTCAGCCGTGTGGTACACACTGAAGGGACATCTTCTCGACATGCCGCATGAATTATTTTTCATACAGCGCTTAAACATGTGAACGGAATCAAATCAACCGCTAACCCGTACATAAAAAGGACGTCCAATCGGAATAAAACGTGTATATTTACCTGAGCAATTGTGCATGTTGTAATGCGTTCCCCCAATTTCCAATATTTTGCATCGTCCGATAACTGAGCCCGCGTCACAAAACATGTGAACTGATTGGATGTACTTACTTGCTCCGCACCTTGGTTATTACATTGTTTTCTCAACTTGCAGTATTCCTCTTCAGTTCTATAACGCCAAAGACCAGCTAAAATGCTACTGCATTTTGAGTGGCGAAAACAACAGTCCGTAAAAGGAAAGTGCAGTTTAACTGGCTACGAAATGATTCGGAGTCAGACGTTATCCGAAGAGTAGCATGTGTGGTGTCTCTGAACGAGTCGTGGTGATGGATAGGCGCTATGTTCGAGGTCGAAGTATAGGAAAAGCCATTATCATCCGTAGAGAAAGAGGTATCGTCACGACCAGCATGCCCACAACGAGTACGGAACAAATGCACGCCTTCAGGCTTGTAGTGTAAAGCTAATAATTGGTGCTAATCCAATTATTGTTTGGACAGAATTATGGGACTTGCAATATTGTATCGCATATTTTTACTTGCACAAACCTCTTCTCAGCGCAAAACGCCCAGTAATCCAAAAGGTGGAAATGCAGGTATGCAGTCCAACAAGTTGGTAGTGGATTAGTGAATCGGTTATTTGGTTAGATGGATTGAATGTGCAGTACTACTTTGACCTACAAACCCATCGATTTTTAAGGAAAATAATACCCGTCATATATTGACGGTAAAAATGTGATGCGTTTTAATTCCTCGTGGTTTACGAGGTTCTACAGAAATGATTTCCCTTGCACGACTGCTGTCCGCCAAATCGGACTACTGCAGGTCTTGATGACTTATCCAGTAATATGAAGTTGCAAAATAACTGCGTTTCAACGCTGGCAGTACTTCGCAGTAGAAATAAAGTAACGCCAGTAATGTCAATTAGGGAAAGACTGCATTCGTATTACTGATTTGCCGTCATCTGCTCGAATTACCCAAATCTAATGTCAAAATAAATCCACTGCAACTGTTGACAGAGGTATGAGCCCTCTTCATTTAAATCCGGAGTGGTTGTCGGTGACGAGACTGAGGGGCTGCTGTCCAAAGTCCTGGACAGCCCACCTTTACACAGTACATTGGACGAAACACATTCAGTACGCTACATAGTCCGTGGAGCTGGATATCGGTTTTGCTTGCAATCATTGCATAATGCATTACTGACTTACTTCTAAACAACACATACATGTAACTGTACATGAGCTGATGCGCAGCTACCTTTTAGAGTTAAGCCTAATGGCCAATCCTCAAACCATGTGTAAAATCCCCAACACGCTCTCTAATGACAAATTATTTCGAATCTAATTTCTTTCCCATTTGCATTATAACATTTCATAGTTCACTGCACATGTCCCTGGAGAGAAGGGATTAGGGTGTGATTAGTTCGGGAAAGGTTCCATCCAGGAATTTAACACTTGCAGTCTACGTTCTTCTATGACCTTAACAAGAGGTATTCAACACTTAACCCAGGAGGTGAGCAGCCTGCTGGTTTTCTGTTTCACCTCATCCATATTTGCACACACCCAGGTATATCCTAGAGTCTGAAGGACCTAAATCATAATCGGTGTCAAAATGTACTGTACATTGCCTATATTAAGAGATTGCTTTAGGCTTCTAAAATTCTTAAATTGGAGACACTACAGATGGATTACTCAAGTTCTGGAGTGGCCATCAATAATTTGAGTAGGCAAACCATCCAGGAATGTCTCAATTAAAAAAAACTGTGTGTCTTAATTATAAAACAGTAATAAAAACCAATTTCAAAGTGTGAATGGTGAGTGAAGAAAATGTGACATATGTTTAACTCACAGAACTGTTTGCCAACCTACCACGGGTTTAGTGTGGAGGGCATTCTACAGAAACATGTGATAGAGGTGATCATGTGCTTTTTTGGACACAGTGTATTGATCACTGGAGATGCTGAGACAAAGTGTGAAACACGATCTGTGATTAAAGTGCTGGGTCAGTCCGTTTCACACAGACATTCCGAGAGCAGTGACCTTACAGCAATACACCACCGTGTCCCAAATGGCAGGCCATTCCCAGTGTTACACCACTATTTTGGGCCAAATCAAAATTAGTGTACTAAATAGAGAATAGAGGGCCAGTTGGGATACAACCAGAGAGCAGACATCAGCTCCTCTGTCTAATGTTTATTAATGGGGGTGATTTTGCCCATGGACAATAATAAGGCCCCTCCATAAACACTAAGCATTCGTTTCAATCAACCTTGCTCAGGGGCCATACATTACACTAATGATCATACTTTACACCAGCAGGCAGACAAGCTGAAGTTCTACCCAGACTCTCCAGCAGTTGCTAATTCAATGAAACATGAGGCTGAAACGGAGCAGTGTGAAATCTCCATTTACAAAAATGAGCACTCTTGCTGCGCTCATCTCCACATGAAACTTAACTGCTTACGAGTCAAGGAGCCAGCTGAACTTTGTGTTCCTATGCTAACTCAATAATTAACCGTTAACAAACTGCAACCTGTATTTAGCATTTTGGCCCTGTGTCAAAACCACGTATGTTCCCTTTCCATAGCCAATAAGCCCACTTCTAAAGACCAGCAACAACCTGGCCTGGGCAGCCATCACGTATCCATGGTGACTAGCGGCTTCCTGGAAAAGGCGAAGTCTGTGACGGTCAGATCAGAGCTAATATCATTTCCTGGGCTGCAGGGTGCTCTTACATGATGCCTATCTGGCCTGCTTACACCCTCCCACCCCTCAAACCCCCTACTGGTCTGTGCTGGGCTTTCTGGGTCAGGGGGAGGGGCAAAATGCTTCCTTCAGTCTATGGGCATCGATCACCGTCAAACAGTTGATAAAGTAAAGAAAGCTGCTTTTCTCTTGGTGAAAGGTTGTGACTTTGTCAGGATGGCTGAGAAACATCTTTTGTGAGAGAGACCGGGATAGAGAGTGGGAAAGGCAGACAGATGGGGGCGCAGAGAGAGAGTTTTTCTATTCAACACAGGGGAACAAAATCTTCAAAACTACTTAGAGGTCTATCCTAAAAGGAATTTTGGGGGCATAAATGGCAATACGAATAATGCTGGTCTCTATTAATCAGAATCTCCCGCACTGTATAAAGGGAGTGGAAAGCTGTTCAACAAGGACACTGTAAGAGGAACAAATGACCTTGAGATGGCGGAGGAGTGTGGGAGATTATTGATCATGACTAAGCATTGTGCCCGTTCCCTCTGTAAGGGTATCCATCCATCATGTGACCCTAACGCCTGTGTCCCCAACCGGCACACTACTACCCACACAGGGCACTGCTGCTGAAGCAAGTCACTACCTTTGAACAGAGTCCTGGGTAAAAGCAGTACACTAAATAGGATGGGCCGCCATGTGTGGGACATAGTCTCTGCTACACACTTCGCCTGCTCAATAGCACCCACTAGCTTCCCCTGTTGGCACTGCAGTTCCAACATACGCTAAGGGCAAGCCAGAAAAGAGCTAGCCAGGCGCTGAACAGTTTAGCAGCAAGGTATACCTCGATATTAGTGTCCATTGGGAACAATGTAGAACACAAAAATCACAATGCTTTAATATTACAGATCTGTTTCTGGCACTGAGTGTTTTTTTGGTGCTGACAAATAAGTCTGTACACTTCAGTGTTTACAGGGAACATTCATTGCCAATGATACTCTAAGTCTTCTTCCCAGGGCATGGCAATACACAAGCGTCCATTTCAAACCCTACCTTAGATTACCAAGACGTGTAAAACAGAATAACAAACTCATCATCCAGAGGGTCACATTTATTCTCCAGTTTCATCAACTAGATTCAGCGTGGCAGCTTAAAGCTCTACACTCATCACACCCAGTCTAGATGATGCTTCAGCATCTTCTGACAGTGTCGGGCTGAAAATCTGCATATCTATTTCGTGTGGACGAGGCCCTCATAAATAACCTGTAATGGAACTGTCACTAGTGCCATCACATTAACTCTGCTTCAACGGCGACTAGAGCAGAAGACAGGAGCTGTGTTTGCCTACAGGAAACTGGGTTTGTTGCATTCGGTAATCGGTATTCGACAACTCCGGTAACCGGCGTTTGTCAACTGCAGATTGTGGTATCGTCTGATCAAAACTGCAGAGGATCTCAGTCAGTAACTATGTGGATAGAGACATTCTTTAGAAGGTTTATGGGTACAGACTAGAGATGTCCAGGGAGTATTTATGGAGAGTGAATTTGACTCAGCTGAGCCCTCCATAGGGTCCTTGCTAATCTCCGATTAATGTCCGGCCAAAATGGAATGTTGGATAGATTAGGGACCCCATAAACCTACAACTCCTAATGTTCACTCTACTGTGTTTATGTCAACTAATTTCCCCTTTCTCAGGCGGTTAAACCTTGATTTGAAAATGATTTGTCCACTGACACCGTTTTGCTGCACTTTTCAAATCTCAATTGGTACAGTAAGGTCATAGGGACAGGATCATATTTTGCCTCATGAATAAAACGCAGGCCAGATCTAGAATTTCATGTTAAATGACTGGTCCATTTATTGATTTCGTTTTATCCATTGTTTGATATAATAAATATAATAAGAAACTAATAAGAGCTGTTTGGAAACAGCCCCCCCCCCCCAAAAAAACATATATAAAAACTTTTCCCAACCTAATCCATTAAAGCGGCTGACCTTTCCAGATTCCACTGCCTTACTCATTTTCCTCCTGCTTTTCAGAATGTTCTATGAACCATGTACATAAAGCCATTTAGCCAAATCCCAAAAGGATGACCAGTCAACCCAACCCATAAGCACAACTTATCTGTTTTCAAACAAACCCCTGTTCCACTCTCCCATTTTGGCAAAACACTACATGCCCCAACCAGAGGGATTGACAAATGCACATTTCCACAGAGCTCGATTAAAAAATATGTAACGACAGCAAACAATAATTCACTACTAGAATATGACATCAGGTTTTAATGATTGGATGTCAGTTTTTTCTGAAAGCTGTCAAAGGCTGCAGCCAAAACACATCCTTGTTTTGCCCTCCATCACATTAAAACAAGTCAGTGACTGCAGGTTTCCTCTTTACTTAGCATGCTTCCGGATTGCTGTCAGTAGGCCATTCCACCCAGACAAGACAGCCAACTCCACCACATCCCAGGGGCCACACTCCTCCATCGAGCCAGGCTGGAGTAACCTGCCTCCAGGGCCCCTTCAAAGCCTGCATTAGCTTTAACAGCCATAAATCCTCCCAGACAGAAAGCACCGGACGTGCCTGCCTGCTGCCGGCCTCCCCACGCCTTCCCCCATCCTACCCTCTGATAGACTGCCCGGTATGGTCACCATTAACCACTATTTGCCAGTGTTTAGTTACGGTTATACACATGGGGTTGCCTGTCACAACCTGTTTTACCAGGGTTTACTCTCTGGAAGTGATGCCAGGCCATTCACTTGCTTTCAAGTTACTGGTATAAAAAAAGAGAAAAAGCTCAGCCAAAGAGGCATAATGAAAATGTCCTGTAAGCTGTTCCTGTTGGAGTAATGTCTGTGGGACTTTGTTAACTCTGGTGCAATGGTTAAACGAGCAGGTGTGTGCAACCAAAGATGCCCATGGTCAATACTCATTCTGCTTTCATTGCCAATTCCTTCCTCAAGGGGCAGTTTCCCCATACAGAGAATACACCTAGTCCAGGACTTGTGATTTAATTCCAATGGGTCAGTTTTCATGGAAACAGATTAAGCCTTGTCAAACACTAAAAAGCAAATCCAGCTCATGGTGATTTTCCATTTAGCTTGATGTTTAAAACAGGACTATTCTCTTAAACAGTAACAGGGAAAATATACTATATAATCTACAAGACTTTCAAGGGAGGAGGAAAATAACAAGATGCCTCGCTCCACAGCCCACTGTGCCTAAGACATAACTAAACCAAGCATTAGCATAAACCTAACCGGTCATGCCTAACCCACATACCAACCCTAACGCCAATTTGAACTTCTGCCTTAAACACAAAAGTATATTTCAAAATGAGCTAAAGAATATCCCCCGTTAGTCACCTTTTTCTGATTTAAATAACAAACACGCACACGCGAACACTTGTACAGCTAACCTCATGGGGACCAGAAAATATCAATTGCATGCTTCCTTGCCCTAATCTTAACCCTAACCTTAACCAACAATGACTGGACCTTAAAGAAACCCCAAATTTTAACTCTAAAGAGAATTGTAAGTTTGAAAATAAACCCTGAGCCAGAATTCGACTTTTGCCTCATGCCTTACTATAATAATTAGGACATTTGGTCCCCATGAGTATAGTTGGACCTACAACGCACGCACCCGCCACTTGAAAATGGAGTTTGAATGCTCGCAAGGTTTGGCAAAAGTCATTAGAATTCAGTGGCAGACTATGGAAGCCAACACAAACGTCTGTGTGAGTTCAATTTACGAGTGAGGTTTTTCAGACTTACAGCAGTCCTCTTCACACAGTTTCAAGTGATTCAAATCCATTTATTTCCCCAAACAAATTCAAAATCCCAGCCGTGCAACTTTCTAGTTATATGCCCTGAAGAGCTTAGACAGGTATCAAAAATACATTCTGTAATTTAACTAGCTCCTTTAAAAGCACATTTCACAAAAAATATTAAACATTCAACACAGCTGGGAGACTATAGTATCTTTGTTGTTGTCAACATAGCTTTGCATAACTTCTGAGAAAAAGAACAAGCACCAACACCAACTAGTCATCATTCCTCACACGCACAAAGACACACTGTTACTATTACAAAGAAACATTTCAGCAGATGACTGTTTTCTGAACACAAAAATCAGATTTTGGGAAAAATTTGAAACCTAGAAAGTGGTCCCCTCAGTATGTCCTTCAGTGCCTACTGAACAGCCTGTACCTGGTCGGACTGAGAGCAGCAAAGGACCCCAGTCAGTGATATTCTTTGTGTATTCCACATGATATACAAAAGGTTCCTCAACATTTACCAGGCCCATGGACAATAGCCAATTAGCACACGTCACCAGCGCATTTGAACAGATCACCCTTTTATAATAGGATTTTCATTCTCAGTGAACCAGTGTGCCAGGCCACACCAAACGCCTGGCTTCGAAACACTGGAACATGTGGGAACATCGTAATTAAAAAAATATATACTGGCTTTTTATACTCCGATTAGAGAAAATCCAACAGCTACTGACTCATCAAAATGAAAACAAAATAAGCTTTCAGACTTAAGTTTGTCGTAAACAAAGCCGTCTGTTTGGGTGCTAGCATCAGCCTCTGTCTTGCTACATTCTGCCTGCTTTGGCTTTCTACATTTGTGTTCACATAATTAGCCCAAAGCAGATCCTCTTTTGATAAGTTGGTCTTTTTAACAGTTAGAGCCAAAAAATATATTTTACCTGGTGTAACTTGCCTGAAGAGCAGCACTTGTGCACTGTTTAATAGTTTCTTAACTTCTCTCACCCTGCATTGCCATGTCTCTGGTCCCACAGTTGAGGATAAAGGGGGTCTAGCCATGACACTTCCAGCACACTGCATAGAAGACTATATTTGGAAATATTTTTTCTAAATTTGTTTCCACATTCCCTGTGGCCTCTAAGTGATAGTTCAGACAGGTAGGATGTTTGAATGCAGCTATGAAGAGTGGATGGTGATTACTAATGAGGCAGAGTAGTTCAGTCACAAGGAAACAAGTCATCAACTCACTTATGGCATTATGCCGAAGAGCGCTGGCAGTTGTCCACCGCCTTTCCATCATCATCATCATCATTTACCAGGACAATCTGCCTCTTCACCTTGACACACTCTGGGAGTCCTGTACCCACTCATTAGGAGTGACAAGCCACAGAAACCACAGACAAAGCATGACTAAGGGAGAGGAGTGAGTACAGGGATGAATCCATGGGCCTCTGTGTGGAAGTCAGGTTCCATCAGACATGATGGACACAAAGGGACCAGAGGGTGGCCAAGGAGCTCAAGGTGGAGGGGATGAGGGGGTGAAAGGCTGTTCTCTCCACTCCTCTCCCCTTGGTAGATCATCTCTTCACACTTATAATGACGGCCGCAGGTCACCATCACTTGGAACACATGAGGAAAAGGTTTCGAAACGGCAAACAATAACGAATGCCTCTTTGCGACAGGTTTGTGAAGTTGTACACAGTTCTTCCATATCAAAAGGTTCTCTCTTGTTTGTGACACGTTTGACGGCGACATGCGGCCAGATCTAGTAAGACAAGATACCACGTTTGTAACGCATTTCCAACCTCAGCGAATTCTCTATTTGACAATGGCCAGTGGGAACACAGGAAAACCTAAAGTACAGAATGACAACGGTGATATAGTCTTCTGTAGCATCCTCTCCAGCGAACCTCTCCAGATCCTGGCAAACACTACCAGGGGTTGTGGGTTTTATACTCACGGGGAACCAATATGTGCCCACACTAGTGTAGCATTGGATGGTCCGTAAAGTGACTGAAATGCCAAAATGTGAGTGCGACAAATTGAAGATCTCCATGCATAAACACATTTAGATTTATTCTCAAAAAATAAAATGAGTCTCTTTATTTATTTCCAAAATGTTTCTCACCCAAGAAAAACAAACTTGCTCAACAGTTTAACAGAGAACTTGTAGAAATAAAGGTCAATTGTGTTATTACAAATATGGCAGATTTGGGAATCTTATAGAAAAACACAAAAACCTGATGGACTTAAAGAAAACAGAGCTAAAACAAAAACTCAAGTTGCTTTAATGATTTTTTAGTTTAGAGGAAAATTCACTCTAATAATCTTATCAAAGCAAGCAACTAAGAGGACATCATTTTGACAGTTGCTGATCAGGTGCACCCACATTGGTGGGACTGATTAGCTATGTATTAGGAAGGTCAGTGACAGCCTGGGGAGTGTACCCGTGTCTGGCTGTTCAGGTGTGAGGATACCAGTTGAAGAGGTGGGAACCGGTACCCCCGGCCAGGCGGGCGGACGAACCAAGGGCGAGTGGCGAAGAGACATGAAGCGCATTCCCAGTCCCAAAAGGAGGGAACACAGACATACCTGGACAACACGGGAAAGACATTATCAACGTCTCCAACGGAAACACAGTCATAATGCTAATTCTGAAACGGTGTGCTAATCAGCATCTTTTGCCTGCCAAGCTGTGAATGCATTATTCTCAGTCAGACATGCATGCTAGGCTAAGAACAAACCTGAAAAACCCATCCTAGACCAGTGACCAGGGACTGATATCCTTCAGGATACTTTTGGCACAGTAACAGCACCACCACACAGGATTCTCACCAGTTTGTGATAAACGACTGCCAAGTATGCATATAGAAAACACGCACATTTGTCCCACAAGTGATTTTTCAGATGAGCTAACTGGTTGCGAATACAATGCAGGGAATCCTGACATGGCCCATTTGTATTCAGGTACCAAATATAATCTAAAGGTTAAATGAGTTTCTTTTGTGTTTCCTACACCACTGATGCGCTCTAGCCAGCAGCTAGCAGAAACAAGCCAGGGAAAATAATTACTTTGTCAAATACAGCCAAGCATCAATGATCATGTCACCAGAATAGTTCAAGATAAATCATACGGCAGACATACCAGAACATGATGACGCAACACCAGAGTTTGCAGTCAAAACTTTTAGTGAGACCAGTTGAGGCAGTAAATGCAAACTACCCAGTCAGTATAATTATTATCTTTCTAGCTTTGACCTTGTATTGTACTCAATCACATACAGTGATACAAGAACCTAGTCGCTGTGTTGCTAACTGCCTGGCTTTCATACCCACTTACAATGTAAACTCAGCAAAATGGCATAAACAATCCAAGTAAGCAGCGTAGCAGATCAATATTCACAACAATTAAGGGGGTTAAATCTCAACCTGGCCTCAGGTTCAGGCCTGTGGACCCCATGCTATAACAAGCAGGTCTTGCATCTCGCTCCTCCCCATGTGCGCTGTCATTGGAGGGAGTAACTTAACTTCAGCCGAGGATTAGTTTGACTAGATTCATATTTGGGTGACATTCCGCTTAGTCTCAGACGTTCAAAGCCCATGTACTCACTTTTCCCAACAAGCCAATCACCATTGTGCCAGGCTGGATGATGCTAATGCTAATTACAAACTCAGGTATTGAAAGTGTTTGTGCCAAGACCAAAGCTGCATTGCAAGTGGAAACCTACTCCCACATATTTCAAATCAGCCTTCAAGACAATGTCAGGTTAAGTGGAATTTCACCCAAATACGAATCTAGGTCAAACCATCCCTTCAAGCATCCCAAGTTCAGATGGATGCTTACATTCACGTAAAAGCTAGACATTCTGTAGACGCTGCTGAATGCCGACACATTCTGAGCCAAGCTGAGCGTGTTTGTTTTATTTCACGGCCTGTTTGAGACCTGTGTTTGCAGCCTAACTGAAACCACTGCTCTGTAACAGTGTATCAATATCAAGACGAATGCAATACGGTAACACAAATGGCTGTGGTAACAGGACTAATTGAATCCAGGTCAGTTTCTCGGCACGGGGTCGTCCGCTAGCAAGGCAGCTGGATTGAAATCAATACGCACCGCATGCGTCTATGGAGCAGGCTAATTTAATTGCATTTCTTTAGCCCCGTTAACGCTCCAGCATTAGCCTGGTGCGCGTGCAGAACGGCCACTGTGAGCGTACCATAGGCTCGTTGAGTCTGCAGCAACCCCGCGGTGTGGAGGCTCAGCGTATTCAGGGTAGAGGGCTGAGGGGACACGGTGGACAACGCCCCCTCATCACAGCACCGCTTCAGCTCACTGACATCGGCGCTACTGGGTGGAGGCGGCTGAAACACCTGGAGAAGGGAAGCGGTTCAGACGTAGCCATTCAGCATTAGAACACTTTCTGAAATCAAATCGGTCTTTCTGTCCAGCTAATGTCGGATTTTGGTTAACACGTTCACAAATGACTAAATAATCAGTGAAAGAGTAATTGTTCTGCTTTTCTTCCAATTAACAAAGAACAAAGCCAGAGGTTCCGCGGTGCTTCTCAGGAGGGGGTGCCAGGGAAGACGATACAACAGCTCCCCAATGAAATGTGTTTTCTAACCAGTAGTTTAGCAGTGTGAGCCCGTGGCACATGCCAGATGGCAACGCAAAGAAACGGTCATCTAGTTGTCGAATTGAGATCACGTATGACACTGTTTTCCATGACATCACCAAGAGCCTGGCGTCCGGCTTGGTGGTGTCGCCGTGGTAACCCAGGTCGCCATTGGACCGTACCTCCCCTGGGCTGGGGGCTGGAGTCGGGCTGCTTGTCCAGCCCTGATCCCACTCAGAGCACAGAGGCTCTTTACTCTGCAGAGCCACAAATGGGTTGGCATTCAGTACCCCCTGGAAAAACAAGCACACAATATTAGATTGCAGCCTCATCACAGATGAGCATAGAGGTTGGCAAGACAGCAGAAACATATGGGATCAGGCCAATTAAGCCTAGGAATTGCCAGGGATCCATCAATACAATATGACTACAAAACTCAGGTGACAGTACCGTGTATTACAACACTGTTGTAGAATTTGATTAACTCATTTTATCACAATTGAATGTTCCAAACATATTGGTCAGCACACAGCAGAGCGCACTGGAAGCCCTGAAAAATTATGCCACATCCCATCAACTTGCGCAAACAGCACGGAGACAATGAGTGGTGCACCCAGACGAAGCAGCAACGGACAGAAAGGACTGCATGCCTTTCCTCTGGCATTTCATACAGAAAGCCCACAACGCAGGCATTGTAAACACCCTGCTCTACCAAACCACAGACAGAAACACTTTCATTAACACACATGGTTACAAAAGCCAAAGAGTCTAGAGCACATACTTTCTGTGAATCAGAATAATTCAATAAAATAAAACGTATTTAAAACAAAAAGGCCTTAGTCATTTGTTTTGGGTAGAATGTTTATGGTGAGGATATGCATTCACAACCTATATAGATGTGATATAAGCCTTCCTTTGGCCCAGCCAACAGTATTGTTATTGCAACATTATCTGAGTTTAGCACATTACCACATTAGGCTACTTTCCATCAGTTTATCCTGTAGGGCACAACCAAAGCTGCTCATTGATTATATTCATGTTTGTGATTTCTGTCATACAAGTGAAACACTGAACGTCAGAGGAGCTACTCTATAAGGACAGGGATACAATCAAAATGCTAGTTCAGCATCTTCACAGCTGGAACATAAGGATAATTACAGTATATTGCAATTTTTCACTTTTCCACCAAAGCTAATGCTAGTGTTAGAAATAATGCCTATGCTGGTGTTCTAAATGTTTCTTTAAATGTTTGTGGTTTTAGTAGACAGTCCTACTCAGACAAACTAATATTAGCAATTAGCGTTAAATGCATTGTTCAAGGGCCCAAAAGCTTTATATGCTGTTTGCTTGGCGGTTAGAACAAGGGCCAATCCTCCATAACATTACAGCAGCCCATATCAGACCACTGGCATTCCAACTCTTGACTTTGACCAGGTTTGTGTCTGGCTGAGACATTAATAATCATGTATAATGATAATGTTGAAGTTAAACCAATGACTACAATTCGTCAAAAAACGTTTTTTAAACATAAACTAAGCCACAGTTCTAATCTAGCCTAAACCTAACTTAACACACAAATGCACAACATTTTCCAACGATTAAGACAACTTCGTGGCTGTTGAATCTTGTGTTGAGGGGTCAAAGGTCAGACCTGGGAAGTTGCGTTATCCTCCATCAACTCCAGTGCTGGAAGGTCAGGCAGCACATTCTTGTCTTTAGGAGACTAAAAAAAGGGGGAAAAATGTACTATTCAACCATGGCACTTAACAGACATCCTTCACTCCTGTCCTTGAATGAGTTCCTAATGTAACACAAAAGGCAAGGCCTCTATTAAACTGTATTTTTCAAAGACTGTACGGTTCATATTTCTTGCTAAGACTACTTGTTAAATCAAATGACTGTTGCCCTAACAGTCATTGAACACTTAACTCACCGGGGCAGGAAGACTAACCAAAACAGAAAATGCCTCCAAATCAACGGAACCTGGCTAAATAGTAACACAGCCTCCTGAAATCTTTCTACATGGGTCGGATGATACTACTACAGTCCACATAACATTACCGCAGACAGACCAACAGAATTCATGTTGGGACCATTTTAGCAGGACAATATTGACTGCCTCCCTCTTGCTCCTCCTCCTCATACTCTCTCTGGTTCGGGAGGGAGCATGGCAATAATTCACTCAAGGAGCAGCTCAAGACTAAAGCTGGAGCAGCTGCTTCTACCCTCCCGGACTCTTAGAGGTTGTTATGGGAACAGTAGATGAGGAGGACAGAATGCTACAGAGAGAGACCGGGCGTGCTGTACCGTGTGTGTGGGAGAAGGCGTGGCGTGGTGCTGTGGAGAGATGTGGGCAGCATCAGGTCCAGGCTCCAGGGTGGGGCCTTCGTCTTCTATTTCCCGTCCCTCGTCGAACACACCTTCGCCCAGATAGAGGCTCACCGGGTTGAAGTGGCCACACAGCTGAATGGAAGGAAGAGCGCTTTTGGATCATCCGATGGGATTGTTTGTTGTTGGGGCGTCTGTGTTTGTGCCGTGGTTGTGTGCGTGGGGGCGTGCGCGTGTCCGTAGTGACCGACCTCTGCGCTGACGGCAGGGGCACAGCTGAGGCCGTGACCCTGGGCCTGCAGGGCACTGTGGATGTACACATCTTCCTCTGTGTACGTGTCGCACAGGTAGAGTTGCAGGGAGTGGCCGTGGTAGCTGTGCAGGGCTGCCACCAGGGTGCGCTCACAGCACAACTTCTGGAATGAGGTGGTGGCGGCATCACTCCAGCTGCCCTGGGGGACGCGGCGAACACAGGGGAGCGCAGGTTTTATGCCAGGGGACGAACACAAGGACTGCCTCAGACCACTGTCCTGGACTGGTTCAACAACCTCAGCCTAAATCAACACTAACGTGATCGTTTTATGATTCACTGAGGCATTTCAATCGCAGAAGATTGCGTTAACAGCAGAATGGACCATCTTACAGCAAATGGCTTGATTCCAACCAGCGAAGAGGGAACCGCTTGTGCCGGGAGTTCAGAGTAACATGACCTGAGTGGAAGAGACAGAAATTCACCGGAGTGCACAGAGCAAAACAACTCGCCATGACACCAGGAAAACAATCGTTCACTTCCAATAACAGAGTAAACAAGAGTATAGAAGAGACGGGCTACATTCTTTCACTAGAGGTTTATGGGCTGGTTGTAGAGTAGGCTCAGCATCATGTATTTCACACCGTACATAAGGGAGATGCAGTGCAATGGAGCCTCACAAAGGAATAGCGGGCAGGGGTTTGTTTTTCACTGCACTCCAGTGACTCCTGCGGCTGGTCGACAATAAATGCCCCCAGAGCCGGGGCCCAACTGTAGTGAACCATACAGAACGCAGTCAGAGCCGGGTCCCAACTGTAATGAACCATACAGAACGCAGTCAGAGCCGGGGCCCAACTGTAGTGAACCATACAGAACACACTCAGAGCCGGGGCCCAACTGTAGTGAACCATACAGAACACACTCAGAGCCGGGGCCCAACTGTAATGAACCATACAGAACGCACTCCGAGCCAGGGCCCAACTGTAGTGAACCATACAGAACACACTCAGAGCCGGGGCCCAACTGTAGTGAACCATATAGAACGCAGTCAGAGCCGGGGCCCAACTGTAGTGAACCATACAGAACGCAGTCAGAGCCGGGGCCCAACTGTAGTGAACCATACAGAACAGTCAGAGCCGGGGCCCTACTTGAGGAACTTGAGGCTGCTTATCTGCACGATGGTGATGTCTCCAAAATCCACATAGTAGACCTCTGCCTGGGAGCGGTTGAGGACCTGATGGATCACCACACGGTAGAACCAGATGCCCCGGGGCGCCACGCAGCACACCTGGCCCAGACGCACATAGCGCTCGGGCAGCCGGTAGCGCTCAGACACCTCAGGAGTAGCGTAGCAGCTCCTGGAGGGAGAGACTGAAGGTAAGCGGGTTTAGGAGGAAGAGAGCAGGAAGAGAGCAGGAAGAACACTACACAGAGCTGGAGACAGGATGGCTGAAACCAAACGGTGGACACTCACAGGGACGGATGTACCCCAGGCAGGTCAGATAACAACCAATTCCCCTTTACATTAAATACAGTGGTTTTTCAATCATCCACTACAGTGGCTTTGTGGGGTCTAGGAGGCGAATTACTGGAGTAGAACCAAAAACGCAACTCTAAGAACGTCAAACATGCCTTGTTTGACCAAAAACCCTGAAATAAGACAATAAATGGATTTTTTATAAATAGGACATACAAGTCCAACAGATCAGAACCAGTTTCTCCAGGAGTAGACGTGGATGTGTCAGTAAACACCATCCGCAGAAGTCCTTCCCAGCAAAACTAGAGGCTACACACCAAGGAGCAAACTAATAGATATCCTTTAGTAGAACTATGCAGGCTTTGGACAGATGAGAAAAGGATGGACATGGCGAGGACAGGGGTGTTCAGGACATCCCCCTTGGTAAATCCCCGCCCTCTCAGAGAGAAACACAGCCCTGCATTCTCCTCCTCCCCTTGTCAGCCGAGGTGGAGGAGCAGCCTTTTGAACCTTTTTGAGAGGGCTGACATTTCTCCTTACCTCATCTCAATCATCATGTTCTCCAGGGCACGGGCCTCCTGGCTCTCATCAAAGCGGACATAGAAGTGCGAGGGCGACTCCACATGCTCCACCAGCACCGGGACCAGCTCCCGGGGGCTCCTCCGCGTGGGCGGCCTCAGCCTCTGGCCCCGGATGGCATCAGGGGGCACCAGCGCCCCGCGTCGCCCCTTCACCGTCACCGGCCCATACTGATCAATCACCTAAGAAGGGGCACAGGCCTATGCATTACACAGGCTTACAGTCCATGCATACGGTTCTGTAGTCTTCCAGGCCAGTATAGTGACACCTCGGGCCAACCGACGGTGGAGGCTTCTCCCTCAGGCTCTGGATCTCACCTGGTGGAAGGTCTTGGTGGTGATCTGAAGTTCCGCGTCTTCCTGCTTGTCAGGGGAGGATTCATCTTCCTGCTCTCTGCCCTCCCAGGAAGATCCTCCTGCACTGACACAGTAACCGGAGTCTGACGAGTCCAGAGCTTCTCCACACTCACTGGGGCCTTCAGGCTCTGGCAGAGAACATCAGAAACATACCAGGGCAAGTCAGTAATGAATACCAGCAGTGACAACACATTAGGTACCAATAATCGCAAATGTAATCATCACCACTATTAAACACTCCAGTATAATTACTAATCAATTAGAATAAGAATGTCCTCCCCCAGGACATGGGGCATAGATATCCAATTAATTTGATAATGTTTTCTGACGCTTTGTTCAATCAGCCTCTAACATGGCTGCATATGGAAACGGACCCTAATGTTTTCTGAGGAAGTTGATAGTAAACGCCTCTGCATCACAGAATAGCACAGTTTGCCAAGCTATCAAATACTTCTCAGTGAAAGGTCAAATAAACAACCACTCTTAAAAATATAGTTGAAATAAAAGTTGAAAAAAGGCCAAGATTAAGATTTCCTAGGTTTATATTAGTTGTATACCACATAAGTATTGTTCTGGCAAAAATGTGTAACTATATCTGTGTCTTCGATTAGTCAGATATTTCATACCGGATGTGTTTGGGTGCTACTGACAATGTCTTAAGACTGCTGTAACAGCACACACCCTTCCATATTATGGGATGAAGATATAACCAAAATAATTGTCAAATCAAGGTGCAGCCTAAACTGACAATCATTCATAGCTTTTGCAGCCCCTGGACAGAAAACATAGTTTGGATGCCAGTTCATTTGGAATATGAACATGAAAAAGTTGCCTCCACTTAGGAGCCAGTGTGGGACATGTTATTGACCATCCTAATTTGTCTTAAAAAATAAAATCAGTCCCAAGTCTAACAAACAAGTGCATCTTAAATTATCTAAAAGATTTAATTGAGAATAAGACGCCGCAGACAGCAGTAGTAACCAGATTTTAACCCAACACTAACAAATCAAGGGTCAGATATTTCTCCACCCTCCCAGTGGTAAGGTGGAAGATGGGGGGTGGTTGTCCAGGAGGCCAGAGAGGAGTACCTGACGGGGACCCTGCATGGTGCCCTGGGGTATGCTGAATGTCCACGACCATCCAGTGGTTATCCTCATCGCCCGCTACAGGCCGCAGGGACAGCGTGTCACTCAGGGCTCCCACCATCTCCGTAGCGCTCAGGAAGCCGTTCTGGACAACAGGCAGCTCCTCCCCAAACACCCTCTGGGGTCACCCAGGGGTCATGGTGGAAAAGGTCACAAAAGAGCAAAGGGATATTTGTTTTCCATTGTAACGAGACTATGACTAGGATTTATTAAGCCGTTATTAGATGCCTGTTTTCTGTTCTTTTAACATTTCTTTAACCAGGTTATTGGGCCAAGAACCCCTTTTCATTTACAGCTGAAACTTGGGAACAATTTATAGTAATGGTATCTTCCAGGACTGAACAAAAGGGTTTTCCATCCTGTCAGCTCAGGGATTAGAACGAGCAACATTTTGTTTACTGCTCCAATGGCAGTATTATAGATATTATATACCTTCAGAGCAACGGTTCTCAGGCTAAATGTGTAGAACCTAATCACTATATGAACAAGCAATGATAAACGCTGATAACAAACAGGCTTCAGAAAATACATCGAATTTAAAATAATCTGTCAATACCTCATATTCTGCAGGGAGATCGTGGATGGATATTCCATCGTTCTTTTGAGCTACAACCTGCAGGAAGAATTTTTGGAAATAAGACTTGTTAAAAGGACTTCTGAACAATTTGTTTGGCTTTGGCACTTGGTTTGGGGAGGAGAGGATGCATCCCAACTGGAACGATATTCCCTTTGTAAGGCCCTATTTCTGACAAAAACTATGGGAATAGGGCATCATTCAAGATTCAGCCCATGTGTACTGACCTGGCGCAGCTTGGCCTTTAGCTCGGGACTGACTGTGCCCGCCTGCCCATTCTCCAGAATATGTTGTCTAAGCTCTTCCTCCAGCTGCATGGGCCAATCAAAACAGACAAAATATAAGAGGGAGGTGCAACAAGGCACCGGTTCAAACTCCTAAGTGAAGCTACTTAAAAGCTCATTCCCTTCTTTTGCAATCACAACTTAACACACATCAAGCAAACCCAAACTTGAGGTATTTGGTGGTTGAGCCACATTGGTAATGCTTGGTACACAATCAAAACCCGATGAAAGAGAACTGTATGTGCTTAAATACACATCTTAGGTAAAGGAAACATCACACCTTGATGACACACTTCTGAAAGTCCTGTCCATTCTGGGCGGGCTGAGCCGGTGTACATTGCATTGGCTGTGAATCCTGGTCCCCCTTTGGTACTGGATGATCATGACTTGGCAGCACACGATTCTGAGGACTGGGTTTCACTACCTGGACTGAATAAAAAAATACACATATTATAATAATAATAATAATAATAATAATAATAATAAATTATTATTATTATTATTTTGATCACTACCATGATGAGGGACATCCATGTAGATCATCAAGCAAGTTTGAGAAAGAGACACACTGACTGGAAAAGTCAATAATACAGTTTGCCGTGTGGGGCCTTGCAGAATACTGCACTGCCGGTGTGGAGGAGCCACCCCCGCCTTCAACAACAAATGTGCCTTGCAGGGCCCGGCCATGCGGGGCCAGAAGAGCACAACTCCCTGTTGACCCAAATGTTGACTTGTTTTTTTTAAAACCCATCCGATGAGATCCTTAACACGCTGCTCAGGAGGTAGACTAACGTAGATTTTTAAAAGTGGCTTGAACAAGCTAAAATCTAAAGTTACCAAATTAAATAAACCCATACTGTGTCCACCCACTGATCTTCCCTGATAGATTTTCCAAGGCATGATCAGTGTGGACTATGAGTGGTGAAGGACAACATCGCACGGTGGTCATCGGCGTAACCCGTCCCGATATCTGGGATGGGACGGGTTATATGGGATGGGAAAAACACTCGGCAAAAAAAGTAAATGACTAAAGAAAAAAAAAATACACCTCCCATCAACCTACCAGAGTTTGTCGTTGTCTTCGGTCTTATCACAGAATCTGTATTTACGGTCTGCTTTGGAGGAAAGACTGGCTTTACTGGTCCCATTCTCACCGGAGGCAGAACCTCCGCCCTCTTTAGGCTCAGCATAGAGCCTGTCCGGCTCTGTGTGACCACAACCATATCGGAGGCAACCGCCAGCATTTCTGCAATTGAGTAGAAGCCATAGTTGCTCACGCGCAACGGGAAGCCAAAGCGGAGGGAGAAGGCTATCTCCAGCTGCGACAGGCCCAGCGGACCCTGTGAAAGCAGCTGACGCAGCTGGGCCCGGAGATGGGCCGGCAGGGCCGGGGGAGCGTGGCCACGTCTCGCCAGGACGAAGGGCCTCTGTGGCTGGAAGCGCGGGGAGAAGGAGCCCATGCTGGCCCTCCTGACTGAGGATTTCTTGACGCTGCGCTGCCTGGCCACCAACTCCACGATCCCTCTGGTGGTGTCATCTGCCACCGCTGGAGAGAAAGAGAGAAGAGAAAGTGATAGGTCTGTGTACCAAGCTCAAATTAAACAGAGACAGAAAAATTATCTTGCCTCTTGTCGTACATTTCATACCAACATAAAATCAAGGTATCATGTGCAGTAAAACGCCACACTATAATAAGGTGTTGAGCTTTGCCACAAAACAAAATTAGCTGCAAGACAACAGGGAGTGAAATAACACTGGGACTAGTGCTTAGATAACATCGTACCCTTCAACACCAAGCTGCCATCACTCAGATAGTCCACGTACACCACGTCAGGCATCTCCCGGGTCATGTCCAGCACGCTGCGGAAGCCCAGGAGGTTCAGGGGCATGGGGTTGCCCAGCATGTCCTTGTAGTCCCGCCTTAGCTGATCTGGGGTCAAGCCTAGCTTGGCTGAGATGAGCAGAGAGCGCACATCCTTCTTCAAGCCTGAGAAGATCTGCTCCTGGCTCATTCTGCGAAACTGTCATACAGAGAAAGATGAAGGAGCTACAGAACGCATTAAGTCACATTTTGGGCTGAATGTGTGATGTTATTCATCTGTCCATTTTCCATCAGTAGTTACTATCATACATGTTAGCCATTTCATTTCACGTTTGAAAGCGAGTGGTTGCGAGCACATGGGGTACAAATTGGCACAGGACAGTGGAAAGTTTTCAGGGATACTTTTTTTGTCTCGACAAAGTCACTTTTACAGCCAGTCGCAACTTTAACTGCCAATTAATTTTTCAACGAACACCTTATTGTTGAAATGTTATCCTCTAGAAAGCCAAATTTAGTTGGTTTCTTGCAACACTGAGCATTAAACTTCGCTCGCTGGTGTTCCAAGACAAACATTTAAAATATTTCCATGAACCACACAATTAAAGGCTAGCTATGCTTACCTGGTTATGTATTTCGATTCAGAGGTCCTTTTGGCGTTCACAAATTTATTGTAAAAATATGTTTTTTTCCATAAGTGCAAAAACCAGAACCAAAATAGTTAATCTTAGCTTCCCACAACCTATTCAGGAATTAGCTGCAGGCGCACGTGCAAGTAGCCAGCAAATGCCAACAAACGCGTCAGTTGTCACGATTAAACAACGTTATCAGAAGTGATTAAAACGTAATTATTACAACGAAACAAATATAATTATACAAAAATGAGTCATGGTACTCGAACTAAATCAGTTACAAATATCCCGGCACTGCTTTTAGGGACGATGACTTTCTACCGGAGCTTCAGCCTATACGCATTAATACACAGAGCAATTTAAAGATAATGTCAAAGACTGATCATTATAACATTAGCTGGGGTCTGTATTGTTTTCTGGGTTATATTGTTATATTATACTGTTATGTTTGGTTTTGTAGATATTGCAATTTCAGTTTTTCTAGGTGATAATATTCTGGGTTATAATATTACAATACCGTAAAACAAGAGTTGTTACACTCCTATATAACAAAATAAGGTAGGCCTAAACAACAAAGGTCGTTGTTGGAAAAATTATCAATTGAAATAATGTTATTAAAAACAATTGTAACACCCTCAGTAACAACAAATACAAGTATAGGTAATATAAGACGATGAAAAGTTGAACATACGTACCACAGTAGTAAATATTGTATCATACCGATTTTATCTTATTTTACTTTATTCATCATTTTCTCTTCTGTAGTTCATGCTAATGTGAGGTTTGCCTTTGTGTATGTAATGCCCTACACAAACTACTTTGCCTTGCTTTTCCCATAAGTCACTCAGGCCTATAGCATCGAAATGCATTGGCTGTCATAAATGGTCGTTATAATTTCGGTGGCTAGCATTATGATTAGCTAACAGGTCTTGTATTGACTAGTGAGAGGGTAAATAAACCAGTTGTTTTGGGTCGAGCAGTTACGTTGATGTAAGAGCTTGCTCTTCTAAAGGACTTTCGCGTTTTCAGGCTCTGGGCTAAAACGCGAAAGTGTTCAGTTAAACTTTTTTCGTTGAAGAATCGACGATTGGTTAATTAGCCGTTTCAGGCTGTAATTAATGCTGAAATCTGCCAATTCATAGGCTGATGATTGCCAAACCCACATAAATTACAGGTGCAGTGCATTCTTGCGTCCATGGCTTAATCTGATGTATTAATCTGCGATTATATCATCGCCCATTTCGACCAGGTGCGACAATTTCGTGAATCACACTTGGAATGGTCGAATGTCTCTTCGCGCCCTTGAATCAGAGCTTTTCTGAGGTTTCGTGAATGAGAATCATTGGTACACTGATCTAATTTATTTACACACAGCAAAGCAGAAGCCATGGGTGAGAAGGTTTGATCCTGGAGTTGACACTTAGGACGTGGCGCACTGAAAATGGAGACATGAGAAAGAGCATGCTGACTATAGGGAGAAATTTAGGACAATTCCAGGTTAAGCATAAATGGAGCAATTTACCTGATCAAATTAAAGGCGGAGTGGACATACAAAAATTACGTAGGACACAGTTAAAGCAGCATATACATATTTACATTAATCCAATAACCTGGGATAATTGACAGCAACGATGCAATATTTCAAATAATATTACAAGTTCCCGGTCCGTCAGTTAAATCGGTAGTACACGTTGGGGTGACGCGGAAAAACACACTTTAGGACATTACCATTCAGAAGCCCCAGTGAATATTTGGTCATGTTTATCTTCCAAATGCTTCTTGAAGTTGTGTAGATCACTCTTTCTGCCCAAATTGCCCATAATGCAAATGGACAGCATTGACACCTTACAGGGATAACACCCTTTTGGGTAAATAAGACTTAATTAATGTTTCCAGTCTCCCTAAATCTGACAGTCAGTCAGTATCTGCGTATGTGGACAGGTTTCATGTGAGAACCTTCGCCCAAATCTGAAGTTGTACATTAATTCAACACTTAATTGTTTTGAATACAATTAATACATTATGTTACATTAATACATTATGATACATTATGTTTACTTTGTATATCTATGTAAGTCTGCTGATTCCCCTTTCATTTACAGTTTAATTGAATTCTGGGAGGATGTGTATCTTTCCTACATGAAAAACAGGGCAACACTGACATCAGCTTTTTGGAAAAGAGAAAAACATTTGTCAGCACATTCCGTACAGGAAGCTCCCCAGCAAACAGATGTGCAAGGTTTCCCAATTTAAATAGATGATCCTTCTATGTTCACCTCACATGACTTGCTGTGATCATGTAAACAGAACAAAAAAGGTGGTGTGTGTGTGTGTTTGTCAGTCAGAAGGGATATCAGCAAAGGATAACAAGCATCTCCAAGTGCTTGCCTTAGGCTTCCTCCCTGTCCTGTAGTTTATTTCAAGGACAGGAGCCAAGAGAGCCTCCCAAACAACCAACCGACACTTCAGCAGTTTGGGTTGGATGCTTTTCACCACAGAAATTCCAAGAGGAATGGAGAAATGTCCAGAGCCCGAATCCTCTCGCCCCTCTTCCAAAGCTACAAGGGTGGCCAAAAGAGAACATTCCGGATCCCCGACTTCCAGGGGCCACCGTCACAGGAGCACCAAGACTGTAAGGCTACCAGAGGGACATGAGAGGAAAGAGAGGCCAAAGAGGGATCTCCCGCTGCCAGAGACTAAGGGAGAGGCGGATGAAGCGCTAGATGGGCCAGTCAAGTTCACCTCAACTGTTGTGGATGTGGACAGTGTGAGGAAGGAGAGAGAGGAGAATGAGGAGTTCATGTCACTTCTTGAGAGTGAGTGGCAGGAAGAGGGTAAGATGTTACATTCCTAAAGCCTTAGTCGTAATGTGTGTTAAGTGTAGCATGTGAAAAAAGCATTAGTCTTGCTATGTAAATTATAATGAATATGATGGGCAAGTTGATCTAACAGTAGATACTGTTTTTGGATTTTTAATTGATTTTCTAAAATAAAAAACATTATACTATTACAAAATGTGAGACATTATACTATTACAAAATGTGTAATACAAAATCTATCACCAGGTATGAAAGAAAAGAGTCTTGGAGTGTTTGAGTGGCTCCTCTTGGTGTTGGCTGTAACACTTGTCATCCTCTTCTGTCCTTTTTCCATCTGGTTCTGTGTGAAGGCGAGTATTTCCACCTCCCTTACTGCAGACAACAATGTCATTTGTAGTATGTCAGATAAAAACAGTGACTGTTGTTTCAGGCAAAATTATACCTTGACATGCTCGTGGGTTTGAGTATACTTCACATTGAGTCAGACAACAGTTACCAAACGGGCGATCACTAATGTTATTATGAAATGCCGTATACACTGATGAGCCAAAATATTATGACCACCTGCCTAATATGCTGCTGGTCCTCCGCGTGTGAGATCTGATTGTTCGCTTAACATCTTATTTTCCCAGACCTTGACATGAGCCCTTGTTAGAAGATGATCAATGTTATTCACTTCATCTGTGAGTGGTCATAATGGTTTTGCTCAACAGTGTAGATGAATGTTAATGTCATATTCATTTTATTTCTTAGCTACATAGATTACGAGTTTGGCATGCCATCTACTGGAAAAATAATATAAACTTGGAGAACGAATTTTATTTGTGATTGGTATTTTATTAACGCCCTCACTGGGTGGCCTTTTTCGGAATACCATTTAGATACAATAGTGTATTGACTGACAGCCATCCGCTGTGTTGATTGACAGGTGGTGCGGGAGCACGAGAGAGCTGTGATCTTCCGATTGGGTCACCTACTGCGAGGGAGAGCCAGGGGACCAGGTACGTAACTGCCATAGACCGTACTATTTTATGTCTAATTGTCATTGGAGGCACGAACAGTGTTTTAAACTCATAGATATATGGTATACTACTTTTTCTCTCTCTACTGTATGTGCGAATGGGGACCAAGGCCTACTCTTTTATTTGCCCCTCCTTGATGTCTGCCATAAGGTGGACATCCGTCTGAAAATGCTTAAGGTGCCACCTCACACAGTACGTTAACTCCTCGGGCAGTCTACATAGAAACGCAATCTACATCCATTATTTACATACAATTTCCTCCGACTGTCAGTCTGTGACCAGTGCTGGTGTGTTCCCTCCTGCGCGAGTGTGTCCAGGTGGTTACCAAGGATCTGGTGAGCACCGAGCTAAGTGTGGTGTGCTACTACCGAATTGAAAATTTAGCGCGGTGCTGCACGGCCTTGTCCATGGTGACTCCAGTGATCCAGGCCCTAGTGCAGGAGGCCGACAGATACGTTTTAGCCAACCACACATTTACCCACATCCTTCTGGACCGGAAGAGGATCTCCCAGGAAATACAGGTACGCCAACCAATCCTTTATATGTCTTGAAGGTGAAATTGCCATTCAATGCAAATCTTGCTACTGTTTGCCATGCCATGACTGGTTTTAGGATATACTGGCCTTAGAGAGGAGACTCCATAGTCTCATTCTGGGCTCTTGCTTGATGGGGTCTCTGTGTAACTTGAATAAAACCTTTTTTTGCATTTACATTATGAATAAATGATTGTCTTTTCACCTAGCAATTCGTTCTTGCACCTTTTATTTAAATCCACAGGTATCTATTGATTCCATAGCGTGCCAGTGGGGGATCAAAGTGGAAAGAGCAGAGATGTAAGACCATCAATGACAGATTACATTCAGACATTTGTACTGTTTCTAAAACTGTTCCAGTTTAATTTTGACCGGAAGAATAATGTCAAGTGAACAGATGCATGTTGGAGTTGGGACCTTGTGTGTTTAATGATGCCTTCTGGCTGTTTCTCAACATGTCTATTTCAGAGAGGACCTCTGTCTTCCTCCTGAGCTACAGCAAAGCCTTGCGGCAGAAGCTGAGGCAAAGAGACAAGCCCAAATCAAAGTATGTTATGTTTTGTAACATTTTGAAATGCGTTTGTTTGAGCAGGCACACCCGAAATGTCAGCAGGAAGTATAAATAGCCTAAAGACCAACCACAAGCTGTTCTGCTCCCCTCCTGCCTTACCATAGGTGATTGCTGCTGAGGGAGAGAAGGCAGCTTGCGAGGCTCTGAAGGCTTCACTGGACTCCCTCTCAGGCTCCCCCGCCGCTGTCCATCTCCGTCTCCTTCAGCTGCTACACACTCTCCGCACCGAGAGCCCTCTGGTCCTCACTCTCCCCTCCGACCTCCTCAACCTACCCTCTGACCTCACACCTTTAACCTTTCCCACACCAGTGCCAATTTTGGCCGCGACCAATTCCAGTTCAACTGGAGGAGGGACCAAAGAGGAACAAAGGACAGACTCCCCGATGATGTAGCAGATTGAAACCAAGAAAAGCATCTTCATTCAGAATAGTGGCTGATCTTGTCGATAGAGCAATTGGTTTGCTGGTCGATACCAGAGAACCAGTAGGCTTGGGACAATGCAGTTCTCCAATATCAATTAATATAACGAGAATTTGTTTATAATACAGTCGTGTGAAAAGTACACCCCTTGTCTTTTTCTTTACATATTTGGAAACGTGGATATTTGAGATACATTTCAACCAGACCCAAATGAAGAAAAAAATATTCCAAAAATGTTACTTTGAAAGTGGTGGAACCGGAATTTCAAAGGTTTACAGATTATTCCAAAAAACATTCATGCAAATAAAATAAACATGCATAAGTGTATGGTAAGTCATCATGCCAATCAAGACCTTTCCAAATCCCCAAAAAGTAATATTAATGCTGATGTCTGTGAGGGGTTACAAAGCAATTTCCAAGGTATTTTAATTACATCATTCCGCTGTCTGATGGATCATCTACATATGGAGAAATTGTTGACCACAGACAATCAACAAAGGACAGGTCATCACATCAGATTCCTAAAGAATTTACCGAAAGATGGTCTTAGAAGTCTTTAAGAACCCCAGAGTCCGGGACAGCCCAGGATGTTTTGCCACTCTGGGTAAGACAAAAAATACTTCTAAGTGTCTCTTTTGCAACTGTTTTTAAAAATAATGATGTCATAGATATCTGTATGAATATAAGCATTAACCATGGCACTTACAAAAGTTACCTTGCCAGCCTGACAGAGACTACAATCGCAGAAAAAAAAGCAACCACAAATATAATAGGCTGCAGCTCAGCTTCAGAATATCAGAGAGGAATCAATTTTTCCTCAAATGCATTGAAGTCTTTTGCGGGCATTTTAGAGCTTGTTAGAAATCCCTTTGGCCCTTTTTTAACAATGGGAATGAGATATCCTCACTCAATCCGAGGCCTGGTCCCCACCAAGCCCTTGCCCGGCACAGTGGTATTTAATCAGAGCATCGGACAGCATTGGAGTATTTGGCTATTCCAACATCTATGGTCAGCATCATTGTCTGTCAAACAGGTAGGTGTACCACATATTATTCGAATTAGGAAGAAATATTCTCCAATTATACATAATTCTATGAAAAATATGACAAATTCTGGTGCACGCGTGTATGTATTGGAGGTCCCATATCAGGCAAAAAGGAATTTAACTTTAACCCCTGCATGGGAGAGTTACAATATTGCTATAACAACAAAAATACAAGGTTACAGACAGGCTGAGTCGAAGCCCATATCTCAATCCTATCAAAAGGCTGTAGGGGAACTTGAAGCGGGCCATGGACCCATTTGTTCATGTACTATGAAAATGCATTTCTTACTTTTTAATGTATTTTGAGCAATTTTTGTAATGTAATTTGTTAAATTAGGTTACCTTTATCTGTTAATAGAAGAGTTGAAGTGAAGATTACATATACAGATTCATGTACACTTTCCAGGGGGTGTACTTTTTCACAAGTGTACATGGCTCTGATAGATTGAAAACTGAAAGGGTGAAAATCTAATTGTTTGTTTGTTTCCTCTAAAGAACTATAAATCACTATAAACTTTTCATATTTTATTGTATATATTTCTTTAATTAAATATGGACAACACTGCAAAACTCCTAAATAAGACTATTATACACGGATAAATACGGCTAATAAAGCAGGAATAATAGGGTCATGTAACACCATTATAAAGAACAACCACAAAGTACATTTTACATTATAACCTTCCTGTAAGGACATGATTGCTTAACAAATAACATTCTATATACATAAAAGCACTCTAAATAAGCAAACGATTAAATACTGTTTTATATACACACCTACAATATTTTAAGATTTTACTCTGGATTTATTAATTTTTCAAATACAAAGTAACCATGGTTTCTCAAGTGCTGAAGCTACTGTTCAACGTTTTTTAGGCTTAGATTGTTTTGGACAAGTTTCAGGCTTCTGACTGACTGCTTTGGGTTCGGGAGTGGAAGCAATGACCTTTGGCTTGGAAGCAGCAGCCAAAGACTTCTTGCTCACTGCAATATAAATTGTATGGGTGAGGTTCCAAACCAACTGCATGGTCCAATCTTTGTTATTGTGTTTCTATCACAGAAGTCTGGTACAGTGTTGACCTATCACAGAGGTGTGGTACAGTGTTGACCTATCACAGAGGTGTGGTACAGTGTTGACCTATCACAGAGGTGTGGTACAGTGTTGACCTATGACAGAGGTGTGGTACAGTGCTGACCTATCACAGAGGTATGGTACAGTGTTGACCTATCACAGAGGTATGGTACAGTGTTGACCTATCACAGAGGTATGGTACAGTGCTGACCTATCACAGAAGTCTGGTACAATGTTGACCTATAACATAGGTGTGTTACAGTGTTGATTTATCACATAGGTGTGTTACAGTGTTGATTTATCACATAGGTGTGTTACAGTGTTGAGTTATCACAGAGGTGTGTTACAGTGTTGACCTATCACATAGGTGTGTTACAGTGCTGACCTATCACAGAGGTTTGTTACAGTGCTGACCTATCACAGATGTCTGGTACAGTACTGAACTTTCATGTACAGTGGGTGTTACTGTGTTGACCCACCTTTGTGCTCCAGGCTGGGCCTGCCCTGTAGCTGTCTCTCCAGGTCCTGGATCTTCTCTAGAGCAGCCTGGAGAGCCTCCTCCGCCTTCAGGGCCCTTTCCTCTGCACTGTGGGCCCGGGCCTCCACCCCACTGGCACACAGACAAACACACTCAAATGGAGTATACAGGTGCACACAATACAATGCAGCTTGAGTGCAGCTGTTTGTGATAAGCTGTCACCATCATTTGTGTTCACTTTCTAATGTATTACCCCAGACATAATTCCTAAATGGGAGGTGTTGAGCGGCAAATGAATCTTACAGTAGCTCATTCTGCAGAAGCTCCACTGTGGCCAGAGCATCAAAGGCTCTCTGACCGTTAACGGTGTGTGGACGGGCCACCATGTTTTCAGTCTGCCAGAGGGAAACAAAGAACATTCGAACTATGCCTCACAATGCTTGCTATTTCAGTTTTTTCAAATGATACACTGGCCAGCCAACAGGGGCCATGTCCATACCCCGGTCAGCTGAACAGTGTCCCTCCCCAGGGTTTGCTCAGTGATGTTTCCATCATGGCCGATCAGCTTCATGACAGAGCTCGTCAGTGAACCCTCTGTGGCCTTGTCTGGGTCCTCTGCTTCCCCCTACAGGTTAAAAACAGCTATTGCAGACACATGGCAAAAGTGTAGTCGATGTTGCATTATCTGCAACTGGCCATGGACATTTTTTATTCTGAGGTAAAATACATTGGTGGACACATTTCATAATAGTGATTCTCTTTATTTGTACTAAGCTAATATAAACATTGTTTCACAATAACAATTTGTATTTCTGGGTATTTTGAAATCCCAATAGGCATTTGAGGTTATGGTTTTAATTGGAGTAGGGGAAAGCTTATGCTATATTTACACATAGGGAGTATTTACAATAATGGCAATATATTTAATAGTTGGAGTAGGAATTTTGAGCGCTTCTTGGGTATTGAAACAGGACACAGCCAGTTTTGTTCCACGGCCAGTTGAAATCTATTACAGCAGTCTTTTCTAGTGAAGAATGAACTCACCATGTGACTCACTCGAAAGAATTGCATGCGAGTGTCATTGTTGCCCTCTTCATCGAAACCCTCAGCTGGATCCACTGCCGATAGGTCCATCTAATGACAGACCATGACATCATCACAAAAACAAAAAGACTAGAATAAATTAGACAACCCACCGGGTACAAGCTGGACCAATTTTATCCACAACAAATTCAACAACAACATTTTTTATTTCCTTCTTGGCATAATTTCAATTCTGATTGGATTTTGAAAGAACTCAAAGTGAATGAATTTTTGTGAATGAATTGGGGATTTCTGTATATAGAAACTAGAGGCTGAAATTATGAGGTGGCAGCATTGTAATAGTAATATTGCAATGCTCACTAGAGACCAGTTTCTAAGCATTACATTGGGAAGGAGTGTCGTGGTGGAACAGGGAACCAGGTTCTAAGCATTACATTGGGAAGGAGTGTCGTGTTGGAACAGGGAACCAGGTTCTAAGCATTACATTGGGAAGGAGTGTCGTGGTGGACCTGGGAACCAGGTTCTAAGCATTACATTGGGAAGGAGTGTGGTGGTGGAACAGGGAACCAGGTTCTAAGCATTACATTGGGAAGGAGTGTGGTGGTGGAACAGGGAACCAGGTTCAGTGTGTCAGGCAGCTCCACAGCACTGCCCATCATGTCGGACAGCAGGATCTGACAGGACTCCCTCCACTCCCTGCACTCCCGCTGAGGAGAGTGAATGCACACGCACCAGAAACACACACATACTCATTGGTGACTTTATAACTCCTTATAACGTTAGCATGTTAGCGCGTTTTACATGTTTCCCAACACCTCACTCCTGGACACAGAGCTCGGCAGGTTTTCCTTCTTATCAGGGACAGATTAGTACACTGTACTCAACTAGGTAAAGTAGAAAACATGCAGTACTCTGGGTTCCCAGGCTTAGCAGAACATCAATGCTTGACAGAAAACTTCCTTGTAGAGGGTGAGTACCTGTAGTATGCCAAGCTCATAAAGTTTGTTCTCTGTGTCGTCCTGAGCCGCGCTTCTCTGAATTTCCTCCTCCACTATCGCCTGGCAAGAGCTGCTCAGAGAAGAACGACGCTCAGTTAGTGTGAATGTTGGAGCAGTCATCCCCATCCTTCACACAGGTTAAGGGCAGCTCGGTGAAATGATGTTACCATAAGCGGCACCTCATGGCACACCAATGCATTGTAGTGGGAATTACAGGTGTTGATCGGATACCAAAATGCGTATCTGAGCTGAATTGTTGACGTTAGATATTTACCCAATCCAGAATCGACCTGACTGGAATCAACTGATCAGAAATATTGGATCTAAATTGTTTGGGATAATGTGTTGGACTCTGGATATGACAGTCAACTACATAATATCTTGGATCCCAGATCAGATCAAGGATAATCTGACTTGGATATATCCATGAAGACTTCTAGGGGAACTATCACATGCTGATGACTTTATGCATCTAGTTGTACAATACCTGATAAATGTATAGATTCACCAGACCCCTTCACTTCAATAGGTAAGCATATCCAAACTTGTGCCTGGTACTGTATATCATATTGCTGAATCTACAGAGAAGATCCTGTCTAGGTTTCTTCCTAAATTTCGGCTCTCATAGGGAGTTTTTCCTAGCCACTGAAGTTCAACACTACTGTTGTTTGCTCCTTGGGGTTTTAAGGTCGGGTGTTTTGTGAAAGCACTTTGCGACAACTGCTGATGTAAAAAGGGCTTTATAAAATAAATTTGATTGATTGATTGAAGATCGTTGACTTGGTGGGTTTGATTCTCACCAAAGCCACCCCGCAAACTCTACGCGTAACAGGCTAATTACCCGGTGATATACTTGGAGAAGTAGTCCAGTTTCTGGGAAAGGTTCTTGGCGTCCTCCTCTAGCAGGGATACCTCCTTAAGAGGGAAGGTGTTGGCCCCAAGGAGAGGGGCTTGCTCCTTGTTGTCAGAGTGGTCAGGCACCAGCTGAAGGAGCAGATCTACCATCCAGCGTGTCAGCGCTGTGTGGATGGAGTTGACCTGTAAACACACGGAACAAATATTATCTAGATTTAGTATGTGTCCCTAAAAGCAGTGCGCCAGGAAGGAGTTAAGGTGCCATTAGACTAAAACATACACACATTCCAAAAGCAGAGGTTAAGTGCTATCCAGTGAAAGCTAGGCCAATCTGCAGTACCTCCTCACACAGCCGGCGGTTCTCACAGTCAAAAAAGTTGTCCTGTGACAAGATGAACTCCCGGAGAGTGTTGAAGACGTCGTTCATCTCGATCCTAGAATGGGCAAAAAAAATTATTCTGGGCCAACGGTGTTATACACGATTTTGCACAGAATGTCAACAGTCGTGAAATCAGGTCAGAGTTAGTTCAATGAAATACATTCCCCACTTCCCTTTAGCCTGTGGTCTCCTCATATATGGTGTAGGTCATGAAGAGGGAACATGGTGTTATTAAGGACGCAGTATGAGCATCCGAAGGGGGCCAAACTCACGGAAGATGCGGTATGTGCTTGAGCCTTTCTGCCTCAGGCTGGGTGCTGTGGACGAGCCTCAGGGCCTCCTCCGCCAATGAAATCCAGCTACCCAGGGCCTTCTCCAGCTTCAGCCAGTCACAGTGGGGCAACACCTCGGTGCGGCCAATCAGGGCCTTCAGTCGGGTGGCCCAGAGTTCCATGAACCCAACCAGACTCATCAGTTGCTTGTGGATTCCTGAACCATGAAGGACAGTTGGTAAGGGATGAAGGCAGGTGGTAAGTGATGAAGGCAGGTGGAAAGAGATGAAGGCAAGTGGAAAGCAGGTGGGAGGTCAGTGGTCTATACCGGTGCTTTTCCAAGTCTGGGTCTCTGAAACTTGATCCACATTATTCCTGACGATAACGATATTTTGAAAAACAAATGTGTTCTGTTAATATTAGTGCTACTGTATTACAAATAATATAAATATTGTACACTTTGAGAACAAACATTTGAAAACCACTGGTTTTTACTATGGACCGTGACTAGTTAAATCAGGTATGTTTTTATTGGGAATAAAACATAACCCTGGACAACCAGTACTTTGCGCAAAATAAATGTAAACCTGTTCTACAATGCAAGTGGAGCACATTTTCTGCAACATGAAACCAAATAACCAACAACTAGACTAGAAATAGAATCTATAGAACCGGCATCTTCAGTCAGAATCAATGTTCCATGGCGATAGGCAAGTTCTATTTCTATGCTCACCGCTCTCGCCGTTGATGCGTGTACCCAGCTGCTTGTGAAGCTCCGTCACAGCCAAGCCCAGCTGCCTCATGGCCTCTTGGCCCTGATGCGGGTCTCCGTCTGAGGCTGGGTGTCTCCTGAAAAGTCGGAGGCCCACCTCCACCCAGGCCTCCTGCAGTTGGCCCAGGGTGTTGAGGGTCTCCTGGTGGGAGAGGAGGTCTTCCCCCCCATAGCGCTCACACTGGACAGTCAGGGTCTGGAGGATGGGGATGAAAGACAGGGTGTGTCACTGTTCATTGAGAGAAATAGAGCAGCATTCTTCAATCCTCTTCCTGAGGTAGAAACCCACAGGGCGTGCAGGACTTTGTTCTAACCCAGTACTAAGACACCTGACTATCTCTTGATGGTTGTGTAAGTGATTCATAAGATGTTCCTAACAGGAAAAATAAAAAAGAATCGGTCCTTACATTTGACCACTGTTTCAAATCTGCATGAAGCTGTTCTTCTGAGGCTTTCTCCAATTTCAGATCTGGGCTCCTAGAGTCCAAGAAATGACAGCAGCTTTGTCACATCCGGTTAAGAGTCAGTTCTAGGATTAGAACGCCACTGGTCATTTCTACTCCACCTACCTGGTGCTGGCTCCAACCGAGCTGTGCCACTTGGCGATGCCAGCCTTTATGTCCTGTATCTCCACACACTGCTGCCGCTCCCTGTCTCTCAGACTCTGCACCAAAGCTGTCAGCTGCTCCTTCCAATGCTCCGTCAGCTCCATGACACCATTCAGGTCTTCTTCGTCCTACGGGAAACAAGGTTATAATGTGGTCATTCTCTTTAACAGTTTAGTCTGTTTGGTAGCATTGTGTATATGAACGTGATCCAGTAAACATTTAAAACTCTAGAAAAAGAGAATACTGCATACATATCTAAATGAATAAGTGGATTTTGTCAGAAAATCTAATTACGGTCAGCAGACATGACAAGAGTCTACCTTAGACATCAGGAAGACTGTAAAATGTTGGGCAGTTTTGGTCCAAGTCTGCTCACTGATGTGAAGCCTGTTAGCCAGCTGAATGTTGTTCAACTTTATCACCTGAGATGGATGAACAAAACAACTATTTGATCACACATACAGCAACAGGCTCTTATTCATAAGTGTTATTCATCGCAAAAATACGTTTTTGTATCGTAAAATTAAGAGACATCTGCACCATGTTCGTTCCTTTCCAAACAAAGTTGAGAAGTAAAGTCTTGAGTTCAATTTGCAGTGGTCTCTTAACTGGAACCCCTCTGTTCCTCACTCAAAACCTTTCTTTTCAACTTTTTGGAATGGAAAGGAAAAGGTGCAGTGGTCTCTTTATTTTGCCCAGAGCTGTATTTTCCAGGATAACCCTGAGGCTGAGGTTGGGCCCCAGTCTTCTGCTGCTGCCTGCAACTCTCCTTCCCTTCGCTTAGCGATCTCAAGTGCTCATAATGTCCTTATGTGTGTAGCATTCTATTGTATGTTAACATGTCAGAATGCAGATGATGCTCCAACTGGATGGCAAACCGACATTTGAATGGACCAGGCAGAGAGACGGGGTGACAGAGACAGACCGAGGCATACAGAGGGAAATGGATGAACAGACAGATGGACAGACAAGGACTGACATAGCAACAGACAGGGAGATACAGACTTTGAGGGCCAGGTTGTAGGTTACTCCGCTCCACAGGTCCCTCTCGTCCGTCAGCCTGGCCACCTGTCCTTCTAGTCTCCTTCTCTGCATCTCGTACAGGTCATGGTATTCCCCCACCATGCTGAGGACGCAGGTACATAGAGGTCAAAGGTCATTCACTGAAGTACTGTTACATTTTCACCCACTCCTCAGTCACTTGTGTACGTACGTTGCCTTTGCAGAATTATTGGCACCCTACGTCAATATAAAACAGGCTGTAACATTTTCATGTTCTTTACGACCTTACACTCAAAGAAGCGTGTCACCCTAACCTTTAACTCAGTGAAAATTGTTTATGCTTTGGATTGTTGTCCTGTTTTAAAACACAAAAACGACCCAGTTGTTGGCAGCCACAGACAGATGTTGGCCTAAAATCACCTGGTACTTGATAGAGTCCATGTTGACAGTGTATAACAAAGTTCCTAGGGCCTCACTGGAAGAAGAAGACCCTGACATCACAGATCCACTACCATAAGTGGGTATACGGTTCTTTTCCGCACGACCATGGCTTTTTTAACACCAAACTCACCTTTGGTGTTTTCAATCGAAGTCCCAACAACATTAAGCAAACACTAGGCCCTTATGTTTTGGGTTTGGGGACAGTAGAGGCTTTCTTCTGGCAATCCTTCTAAATGTTTCTAGAGCCATTGGCTGATTTGTGAGGGTAAACGACCATTAGTCTCATTTGATTTTCATATTTTCTGGCCTTTCCCATGTTGTTGGATGACTAAGGGAGTTTAGTTGGTGTCACTTCATATTTATACCCCAGTGGAACAGGACGTCGTGGATAACAACTGAAATTGTTATACCCGGAAGAACTTAAAATGTAAAATCTTTATCGGAAAACACATCAATTCGATTTTGTTCATACAATATTCTAAGGGAACCAAAGATTGCGGCAGGAAAGTTTTCTAATGAAAATGAAAAAAAAAAACATTCAATTAAAGGTTAGATTCATATGATGATTAATATGAGATTTTCATACAGACTTTTTTTCTTATATTTACCATGGGGTACTAGTAAGTCAGGAGACCACTGTATCAAGTCCTGTACATAGTATTTATTAAGAATTTCCATTTGTACAAAGTTTGCACAACTTCACTATGGGCTAGAAGGAGAGGTGAAAACCTAGTCACAGAGGGAAATGAAGACAACATGCAAAGTTAAAAACATGAAAAACAGCAAACAGGGACTGTGCCCTGCATGTGACAGCAGCAGGAGGGTGATGGCCAGTCATTCACTTACTCAGAGTTCTTCTGTGATTGTTCCATAGCCTTTGCCAGCTCCAACTGTGCCACCTCAGCCTGCTTGGACACAATCTCATCATGCTCCCTCATCTTGCACAGCTCTCTGAAGGGCACACAAATTAATCAAAGAATTGATGGGTGCGTGTGTGTATATTGGGACAGTACTGCCTCAGTGCGGATCTTTAGACCCAGTAGAAGCCCCGCCCGGTTTGTGAGCAATGGCGAATCAGGCATAACGGGGAAGACCTGTGGCAGAACCGGGAGAGGCTAGACGAACAAGGAAGCGGCGGAGAAACGAATCAATGACTAGTTGCCTACTACTTCTGGTGTTTGACCTTCCCCTTTAAAGCCAGTGGGTTTCTTTTGGTATTTCGATCTTTTCATCCCCATTGGTTTGCCTATGGGCTTTTTTTGTATAATTAACAGGAAGATACAGTGGGGCAAAAAAGTACTTAGTCAGTCACCAATTGTGCAAGTTCCCCCACTTAAAAAGATGAGAGACGCCTGTAATTCATCATACAAACACTTCAACTGTGAGAGACAAAATGAGGGGAAAAAATCCAGAGAATCACATTGTGGGATTTTTAATGAATTTATTGGTAAATTCTTCGGTAAAATAAGTATTTGGTCACCTACAAACAAGCAAGATTTCTGGCTCTCGCAGACCTGTAACTTCTTAAAATCCTACAATGTGATTTCTGGATTTTTTTTCCTAATTTTGTCTCTCATATTTGAAGTGTGCCTATGATGAAAATTACAGGCCTCTCATCTTTTTAAGTGGGAGAACTTGCACAATTGGTGGCTGACTAAATACCTTTTTGCCCCACTGTAACTTCACATAAAGCAGATAAATATATGACTTTGGTTTCCTGGCTTGTCTTATTCCCCCATCCTGCTGCAAAACTATAGTAAAAGGACTATTCTGGTCCTTATACATAACATGTGCACACTCACACACACATAAATATACAGATACATAATGAAACACAGTGTAAACGTTAAGTCACAGAAATCTCTCTCACACACGTACACACATGTACACACACACACACACACACACACACACACACACACACACACACACTGACGTGTTGAGCTGCATAATGGAGCTCCTGAAGCAGACAATCTCCTCTGTGAGCCTGCGGTCCAAGGCTCTCTGGGCCAGTGTTTCTGTGTGGAGACCTTTTAGCTGCCTGGGGATCCTGTCCAGAAGGGCTGCATACCTCTGTCTGGGGCCACAGAGACACATGGAGGGACACAATTTCATCAGGATTCTCCCCAAACAATGGATGAACGCTACTGGGCCATCATGTGGACCGGCAGATTAGATTATACCAGAGAAATGGTTTAAAAGTAAATGGGTTATTAGTCTTATTGGCACCACTGGTGGCTACAACAATGAAACCAGTAGAAGTAGTTTAAAGTTTAATAAATACATAAATGTATTTTTTATACATAAACATATTGTTGTATTTATCTATATTACATCAGCATAGGAGATTAGCTGAGCAGGTGAATTTTGGGCATAATTGATGTTTTACTGAGTGACCAACTAGCAAAACTCCAGTGGCTAATCTTTGTTACAACTGGCCAACCATGTTCAGCTACATTAAATATGCTCTAATCAACAGCCCACTCCCAGCAGACTGACCTGAGCTTAGCCAAGAGCTGTCCTCTTTCAGCACACTCCACGCTGACCTGTCTGATCAGCTCATGAAACACAATGTTGTAGATATTCTGTTCCGCGTGCACCAGCTCTAACAGGCCTTGCATCTAATAGTGACATAAATGTCAGTAACATGATGTAACAGTAACAGATGTATTTTTTGTAACAGTAACATAGCAGATGTAATATCACTGACAGTAACATAAGTAATGTCAGTTACCAAACGTAATAGATGTCATGTCAGTAATAGACCATGACATGTAATGGTGGTAACAGAACGCTGTAAATGAACCACAGGGGTGTAAACATGAAAGCAGGGATTCCCAAACATCTCCTTTGCCCCCCCCCCAGACATTTCATGCTTTTGTTTGAACTTGAAACTAAATTACTCACCAGTCTTTAAATCAGGTGTGCGACTTCAAGGATTAAACTAATATGTGACCGCCCGGGGGGGCCGAGGTTAGAAAAACCCAGTGGGTAGTGACCCACCACATGGGTCCTCGTCAAACAAAAGTGGGCTGTATAGGGAATGGGGGGCCACGGGACTGACCCTGTGTCTCCAGTGGTTGATCCTACCTGTGAAAGTCCAGTCAGCTCCTGGTACTCCTGGTTAACACCTGCTCGGTCCAGCATCTCATCCATCACCCTCATCAGCTGCACTGCCTCCAACCGCCCGCTGGGTTTCCTGTGACACACACCCACACGTATATGGCACCCACAGCATGGCTATTCAGAACACCGCCTGTTCACATTACCCTGCTCTCACTTACATTGATGGAAAGACTTTCAGCCTCCTTTCGTCATCCTCCAGCAATACTGTGAATGTACTAAAATAGGAGAGAGGAAAAGTCAGTAGATCGACACATTGCACGGAAAAAACTGCATAAAAAAATTAGGGCTGTCATAGTTAACGCGTGCGATTAATTTAAAATACATAACGCCGCTAATTGTTTTGTTGCCATTAACGCACTTCAGTGGGAGCTGACAGGATCGTGCATTTATTGTTTGCCAATATTTTTACTGCCGATTGACTTGACCTGAGCGCTTCACAGGGATTTTCAAGTAGCCTACCTCATGCATTTGGTTGAATTTGGGGGAAATGTAATAGAAATACTTTATGAAGTATTTGGTTGTGGCTAACATCTTTCAGAAAATCTCATGTTTACAGGCATTCCTCTGAACCCCACTCTAATCACATTTCAGCCAAAGCCTTAAAAGACAAGACATTGACCAGCATAGGTGTGATTCAATGGGTTAAATGCCTGCACACCATGTAGCAGTCCAGATAAGAGGGGCTAATATGTGTTTTATACAGTAGGCTAACGTTGCCGATATTGTCCTTGGTGAATTAATCAAGAAAACAATATGAGATGGCAAGATTTTGTTTAGATTTTCATGGACTACATTTAGATGCAGCCAGTTATCATGGTAAGTTATGGACTGATTTTGTATGTATATTAAACTAAGATCACAGGCAACTTGCAGTTATTTTATTCCAAGTCAAGCACTGTCCACAGTTTGCAATAAAACAAGGTATGGCTATACCATAATGCACTGCTTTTTAAACAGAATTTTTTTTAAATAACACATTGTAAAATTGCAATTAACTGCAATTAACTACAGAAGATTAATCGCAATTAATTATTTAAATCATTTGACAGCTGAAAACAATAGAACCCCCTTCACTTACTCATCGTAGCACTCCAGGCCTCGAACCCCTTTGTTTTTCACAATATGATATTCCTCTGGGATAAGGCTCTCCATAAGGCTGATGTCCTGTACAGACAAAAACAAAAGGGCCTGTGAAACCAACAGTCACATCACACTGTCTGTTTAATGACGGTGTCTGTTAATCACCATGTCTGTTAATGACTTTGTCTGTAAATTTTTTGGACCCTTCTGTAGAAATGAAAGCCACAAACCCGGCTTTGCCTGCGGCTCAGACCAAATTAAGTTATTGGAGTCTGCTTGCCTTCTGAATGGACTGTGGGTTGGTGCTTCCCCTTTTAGCCACGAGGGGCAGTAGAGTCCTCTCCCTCTGAGAGACCATGGCGTCACACAGAAAAGAGATGTCCCTGTATCAACACACAGTGGGAGATGCAAATAAAACAGTTTTAGATATAAAACAAGAAATGTATTTCTATTTCTCTATTTCTCGCTGGATAGACATGCCACGTCTCATATAAACTAACATAAATCACTACCAGAAGAGTAAATCATGTTTGCACTACACCTTCCTGCTCTAGTCAGTGACGTTGGTTGGTCAAGAAAATATTTGTATTTCTTGCGTCTGACTGGGTGATGCCAAACCGCGTCAATGTGTCGCATTCCATGGACCTAAGGAGGGTGGTAAAAAACAACCAAAGACATAAACACAGAACAATGTACCCAGAATGTACTTCTGGTGACACTCTATTTACCAAAATGCTGAACAAGACTAATTGGAACTATTTCCAATGGCAGGGAACCTCTATATTGAGCCATACCCTGAAGTCTTTGGGGGTCTTTGTTAGTTTTGGGGGCCCCAGCCTACTATGAGGACAGATGGTAGAAGTAAGAGTGGCCAGGAGCTGATCTGGGATGAAATCATTCAACTGTGGTAGAGGCTGCATCTTCAATCCATCTGTTACTGGTACCTGTTTCTCCTTTAGCTCAGGGAGCTCTGTAGTGGCTGAGAACAAGACAAATTAAGAAACATTCAAGATGTTCAGTATCTCAGAAAATGTATTTACATAAGAGAACACTTTCTTAGTGTTGGCGAAATTTGACTCCACCATACTAGCGTACCATTTTTATCATCTTCAAGTGATACGACAGAATGACTTGACTTCATTCGCCGCATCTCTGGTTTTGGTAGAACAGAAGGTGACGGGTTTGATTTTATTGAGGCTGACATCTTCAGGTTCTACATTTACAAAACGTATACAACTACAGTAGTGGGTAACACAGAACGAAGTGACTGTAGCCAGCTAGCTACATCAAACTGTCCCGCTAACTAGCTATAGTACTGTACAGTACCGTATTATGGAGATCGCAAATTTGCAGTTGATGACAGCTCGCGTGTCCAAACCACATTTATTTTTCCATTTCGTTGTTGTATGCTTGCCTCTATGTAAGAACATAGTAGGATCGGATAAAACTAAAACGACATTAATAAGCTTCAAGGGCTAGCTAGAATTATTTTAAAACTCCTTGCTTAATTCCCCCTCCCGTTGCTATGGACGCTCAGTGCCAGACGAGTCGAGGAGTCGGTGGGTGCCAGTGCTTAAAACAGGTAATAGCCATACTCCCGCGAGAGCTTGGAGCATTGGGTTTTATAAGATGGTTTTGATTGTGACAGTTCTTAGTTTGCTTTTCCCCATATGTTCACATTAACTTGCAATTGAGAACAGCAGGCAGGGAAAGCAGAACAACCTGGTAACTTCAAGCAAAACCTCACAGCCTATCACCTATAACTAGCAAGGCCAGTTAGCATTGTTAGACCCCAATACTATGTTTATGTATATCATGCTGCTGCCTCCATTTCGCCTTGTAGTTTTAGTGTTGTTTCTAATGTGCTACTTTTAACGATTTCCTGATAGTTGCTTCATAGTGTTATTTGTAATGTGATGGGTTTAATGTTTCTTGTCAGCTGGTGTTTTATCTGCTTGGTTTCTCGTTTGTTAATAGTATGTTGTTCTTCTATGTTATCTGACTTATAAATAAACGATGATCCCTTGGTCGTTAGGCACTTTGGATGACCCAAGAACGATCGAAGGCGAAGGACTAATGAGGAAATAAGTATTTCAATCGTTCTGAAATATTAGGACAGTAGGCTGTTATTCAGCTGTCTATTGATTGTTGTACGTATTTATTCTTAAAACAGTAACTGTCTGGATTAAACTGATCAGATTTATTAATACACTTTTTCTCATGGTTTTTCTCATCCCGAGCCAACAGGAAGGAGCGACAATGACTAAAAAGAAAATAGCATCAGTCTTTTAAAAGGTTGGATCGCCGAGTCTCTGTAAATATCAGCCTGATAGACCAAAAAAGCTATTTGGTCTATAATCATCCATTACATTAAAATATTAGTATTAGTGCAGTTGTAATTCAGACTGCAAGTCTAGGGAGTTACTTAAATTGGGGTTCCTGAATATTAAGTCACGCCCACTGATGTTCGCCATTGGGGAAATCCAGGTTAGACACATGGTTCGACGCTAAGTGTCATATATGGGTATGTTATTATGTTGAACGTGCTAATCTAGTAAAAACAGTTAACTAACGTTACAACTTAATCTCAGAGTCCATGTGATTTCATTCAATATCTTAGGTCAAGATAAAACACTAGTTTCATGCGGTTCAAGCAATGATATAGAAAACAAAAGTGTATTTGCTTGGACTACATGTTGAATAAGCACTCAAGTTTGATTATGCATGTACCAATTATGTGAAGTGTAATGGTATTTTCCAATACCATTTAATTTTATTTTGTTTCAGGATTAAAATTGTTTGATAACATACAACTAATAATTAATTTGAAGACTGACGTGCCTCAAAAAATGGTTTTAAATGTTTCGGTTACAGTCAAGAATGAGACACTGGTGGTTTAGAAAGCTGCTGAATGCAGTTATAATACAGACACATGCATACATACACATGCAGTCATACTCACTATGCCTGCCACGGTCAGTTTATCTTTGAGTAGCCCTTGCTTGGTTATATGTGATACACTAGAGGGCCATCATAAGGAGGTTAATGGTTGGGAATGCTGGTTATTGCAGTTACAATATACTAGATCCGAGCTCTACATGTTACAAATTGAAACAGGGTTCCCTTTTGCAAAAGTTTATACAGGATTACCATTTATGCATTTTCCATAGATTCAACATATTACACAAATGTGAACATGCTGTGTAAGGTACATTGTGTAGTAGACCTGTGAGCAACAACTTCAGTGTCAGCTGAACTGTTCTGAATGCCCTTTGCCGGGACCTGTAGGTTCTGCTGTGTAGAGCCTGTTGCAGAAAGGTAGCAAGATTCAATTTGCATCATGTAGAGGTCAGGTCAACATCCGTTTAAAGAAAAGGGGTCCCTGGAATGAGTACATTTTAAATTCTTGTGTAATGACGTGATTATGGACTTAAAACTTTGTTGGGAGGAAAATAAGTGTTACATGTCTTGGAATTTTTTATCTGAGGTCTAATTGAACCCTTATCCTAAAAGTTGATTCAATAACAAATTACAAGTAAAACAGGTCCAAAAAAGCACAAACAGACGTTACTGAAAGTCAATTAATTTAGTCCAAAAGCATGAAGTTAATGGCTGAACCTCAAAATACAAAATTACATGAAATGCCAGTTAGACAATTAAACATTTAATCACCCAATCAAATATTGTCATGGAAATTCTTGAACTATTGTACATTTGAGCAATGTCTGTTTTTCTATTACCTGGTGTATAATTCTAGTCTTTGGTTGTGACACACATGTCTGCATAATATCAGAAGCTCATTAGGTACTCTGATCATCTGCTTATCTGCCAAAACCAATAAGGGTATCTGTCCTAAGGAATGCGGCCCTTGGGGGAAGTAGGTCCCCTTTGGGTAAACAACAGTAAACACCTAGGCCAGGAATGATAAGGTGGGGGGACAGCCTGCCCTTTGGGAAAAACCTGTGTGACATAACAGCTGGGCAGCATCTTACCACACCCCTTTTAATTGTGATAAATCCGGACAGTTTATGTATTTTTCTGAGATTCCTCACAGGCCTGTTATGACAGGCTTAGGACAAATCTCACAATTTGCAAATATAAAATAAACTGTTAATTGTGCCAAGATAATGTTGTCTCAGTACTTACTTCCATTAAGAGTTCCTATCGATGGCATTACCATCACAATATTCAAAACATTATATTCCAACACTGACAAAACTAAATTGTTTAATTTACAGTGTATTGAGCTTTGCCCAGATTCTTTAGGCTATGGTTTCATCCTATCATGTTGTATGTTGAACACTTCCTAAACACTGTCCAGTTTACTCTTGCTAGACAACAGATGTTTCTTGTCTCGTCAAACTATATTGTGTTTTCTGGATCTTGTAATTGATGTTGTGTGGAAACCAGCGGTAGCTGATGGTTTGAAGACAGCTAATAGATATCCATATCAACAAAAATAATTAGCTAAGTCCTCTTTTGTCTATTTCATCCATGAATGTTTCAATGTCTTCAAAATTATTAAACAAAACATGAATTGGTAGAGAGCTTCTTGCTCTTCTTCTAGAGTTGAGGCCTCTCTGAGCATCTGCACAGCACCCTGTATTTCCTCATCATACCCGGTCTTGGAAAAGGCCTGTGTTGGCATTTACCAAGACAACAGCATCCCCCAGGTCAACAAAGCATCTTGGCAACTGAAATGAAAGATCAGAACAATCACATAGAAGTAGAGGTGTACAATGTACTCAACTGGGTTTGGCTGTGTTCAACACTTTAGGGAAGTATCGAATTAAGATCTAAGTAACTAGTTAAAGGGAGTTCAAAACGAACCAGTGATCAATAAAATAAAAAGGATGTGTGTCAATGATCAAGTTAAGGTCATTGGTTAGTTATGAACATTGTTTAAGTAATTTAGCTCATCCTTAGCAACTTCCCAAAACTGGTGAACACAGCCAAATACTACAACTTTTTACACCACTGCATAAAAGGCAATGACAAACTATTATTTTGTTTACATTTCTAAATAATGACAACATAGTGTATATAAAGCAAAACAAAAATGGATCTTGCCTGCTTGCATATAGTGATAGGTACATTATGCATCTTAAGCTAGTTATAACATACCCTAATTGACTAGAGCTGAAAAACAAGTAGCCTACCTCGTCGCGTAGTTAGGTATCTTTAAACATTGCTTTATAGGTTGTCATGTTTTCTGTGTTCTGGCAAGCCATTCGATTGTCAGATTCAAACAATTTTGTAGATAAGCGATCTTAGTGAACACGTTAACTATCCCTAAATATATAGTTAGAGGTTTTTATATGGAAGCACTTACCAATATCTTCGTCATTGACCCTGTAATTCTTCCTTCTTAAACGGATGCACTAAATCAAAACCCCATACCAATGGAAACCATCATGGGGCGTAACTTCATATTAAGGGAACCCCATGTTAAGTTATGCCCCCGACTTGCGGTCTGCAGATTTATACCCTCCTCCCGGGAGGGGGACTAATTCAAATGAACGAAATCAGTCAAAAGATTTGTTCTTTTTACTGAACGATTAGAAAAGATCCACATCAGTAAATTTAGTCGAAATTCCCATCTATATTAAATAAAGTTAAACAAATTAAAACCTTCTCACAGGACTGGAGAGACCGTCGGTAAAATATTTTGATTGGTAGGAAGCGACATAACCACGCCCCAAAAGTGTTTTTGGCCCCACATTTTCCACGCGTATTCATACCTATTTGTAAGAATATGTGAAGGCACTACGCATGCGTCAACCGTCAAAATTGTATGCAGTGTTTTTGGCCCCACATTTCTGAGAAGCAGAGCCCATGGACGTTAAAGGAAGCCAGAGTGGTGTAGGGCTGTTAGGCTAATACGCTACCTTCGCATATATTTCTTGTAATTAAAAGCACAAATTCAAAATTAAGTTTTCTGGAGTCATTACAATACATTTCTGCTGACAAATCAAACTCCAGGGTAGACCGCACGTTACTGCCTTAAGTCCAGGACGGTTTTGACAATAGTAGCTAGCCCCTTTACATAATCAGGGCACAAAATGTCATCCTTAGAATGGAAGGAATCCTTGATTTTTTTTTTTAAACGTATAGGTGAAATAGGAAACATGCTGTACAATCTGACTTATTTTCATGAGCTACTGAAGATCTGTCAGGGTGTGTTTTTGTTTTACCTATGTTTTTTAGTGGCCGTGAAATCCCACTGAGACCAAGGTAACAGTCAGGAGTGCTTCTTCATCACTTAAAATGGTTGTATACATAATAAACTGGCCACTGAGCATATAATTAACATAAGTACATGTAACATTTATTTGTTGAAATAACATTTGTGAAAATCTTAACATTTATTGTACTCCACATTAATATTATACTTAACATGCTGTCAAAAATGTGTTCAGTACACACAGTCAGGTTTGTAAGTGTCCTACTCATCTATTTATTTTATTTTATTTTGTCACTTGTAAAAACCATCAACACACACAATGCTATATTCTTCGACCTTTTCCAAACTACAAATAATTTATCATACCCATTTTCCAGTATTCTGTACATCTTGAGAATTCAGATTGTCTCAACAGTCCATTTTCATTGTATCATTTAACATTCCTGCTTTTTTTCATGATAAAATTATTTATGTCCTAATTTCTGTAATCTCTCTGGATATTTCTCCAACCACTAGAAACTAAGTACATACAGTCAAGATCCAGACACAAACACAGGTAATCACCTCATTTATTGACATCCTTGGTATGAATGAACTAAAAAACTATGTGAATAAACAATTTAGTCTGCTTATGGTCTTTGTACATGCAGAATATCTTTATCTGTATAACAGCACTTGTTGATTGTGATATGATCACAGTCATGATATGAATATAGATTTCTTAATAAAATATGCTTGTTATACATACAATAATTGCACAGATGTTCAGTCATTTATAATTCATTACCATTAAGAATTACAGAAGTTTTGTAACACATACAATATCTGGGCAATGGAGATATTTTCAATGAACTGCGGTGTTAAGTATATACATTATTGCTCACAACAAAGAAAATGTCATATTTATTGTTTATCTTGCAAAAACCATGGCACACAATGCTTCCTTATGTTCTATTTTCAAAACATCTTATTAAGGTTCTCATACATCTCTTGCTTTCATTCCAGCATTTACATTCCTGGTTTCTCTCAGGATAGTCGTAGGTTAACTGTTCTTTAACGTCCAGAATGACAGGATAACAATGAATTAAGCTATCCCCAGTCTCTACTAAATATTACCCTTGAATAATAATAAAACATTTGTCTTTCTTATTGTCAAGTTGCTGTTTAACATATCAGTTAGTGTCTAGATGGAGACCACACACAATAGTCCAGTTAGTGTGCCAATTCACTGCTCTAAGGTTTTTCTTGCCTTTAAGCTCACACAGGTCAGGTACAATCTTCTATTAAAAAAAATATAAAGGTGTTGTGACAAGTAGTTCTTTCTTTTGACTTGGCTTGTTCCTTGTATTGAACTTTCATGATGTCACTTGTTGCAAACTGGCAGCTGGTTCCTGACACTGACATGTTGATCTCAGCACGTGTTCTCTGCACATCCGTATGTGACCTTTTTGTATCTGTTGTACTACTACTTCCTGTGAAAGTGGGATGTGGATCGTGTCTTTACAGAATACCGACTGATTAGTCCATCCAGGTCCAACAGTTGTGCTATTTCCTGAGGCCAGTATTTTAGGACAAAACTATTTACAATTTGGTTGTCCCAATGAAGTCAGGAGGCCTAAGATTTCAATAACTCATTAAAATGGCACATTCATTGGACTGTTTCATCCATACTTATCCCAATGTCCTAAATCATACAGTGCTCCATTCAGGGCTTTCTAACACTAGCTTCTCACTGCCTATTCATACTTGATATCGTATGCAAGTGGTCCATCTATGGCAAATCCTAAGAAGAAGGATACGTTTTCTGCACTGTAACCACTTCTTATTCCTCCTAGATAGGCTGGGCGCACTGGGATTTTATGTTTGCCATACTTTGCATATAGCTCTGATTGCTCAACAGTTCCATTGACCCTACAGAGACGGTCAATGATAGCCTTCTCCTTAAATATGTCTCCACTCCGCCAAAGTTGGGCCAAATGAGAGCGTGGTACGCTGGCAAAACACTCATCAAGTTTGGGTTTAGTTACAAGTCTTTGTAATCCTTTCTTTGGACCCAAATAGAAGTGAGTAATGGTGCTGCTCTTTCTGAACAAATAGGGCAGTCCCTTGCGGCATGCGTTTCGAAGTGAGTTCAAATATGTTGCTATATCGATGTCCTCTGTATTTGACCTTGGCCAAAGCAACAACAATGCAAGGTAGTATGGTTCTGGGAATGGATATTGCAGCCCGAAATCTTGCAAGGTTTTCATGAGAATATCGTTGAGCTCCTCATGCCTCTTCACATTTTTAGATTTTGGATTTATTGAGTAGAGAATTATATTTGCCAAGATGAAATTTGTTTCTTCTTTTCTATTTTTGACAGAATTATTATACAAGAATGTGTAGGACTCTGTGATTTTGTTCATTTCTTCTGCCGTGTTGGATATCTTTTCAAGATTTCCTTGATGCAACTTAGCAAGGATCCCTGCGAAGGTGTCTGCATTACTTTCCTCCAGAAATGTCCTATGGTTTTCAATATCCATGTTTAACTTGAGTTTAGGTTTGCTTGCTTGTTCTTTTAATCTTTCCTCTGGTACACAGCAAACAAGTGATAAGTACTTAGAGAAATGTTGTGAGATTTTCTTCTGATTCAATGCTTCTAAATCTCCTGTATTGTTTCCTTTTACGTATGTGAAATAACCATTGTAGAATTCAAATGCTTTCTTGATTTGTGGTTTCAAAGCAAGGAGAAATGATGTATGTTCTTCGATAATTTCCACATATTTGCTGTGGACATCATTCTCTTCTTTGGGCACATGTTTGATGGGTATTTTTCCTTTTAGGAAGCTCTGCATGTACATCCTTTTAACTGGATCAGTAACTTCACAAAATGGCAGGGTGCCTATCATTTCAAAAACAGTCAGTGTAGTTTCTATCTCTCCCATATAACCGGAAGTGTTGCAGGGTGTTTTTGTGAGGTTTGAATCAGTTTCGTCTTCGGTTTCATTTTTCATGGCCAGGTTTTGTGCCTTCTGAAAAGCCTTGATGGCTTTTTGTGCTATTTTGAGGTTAGTCTCAAAGTCTTCTGGCTTTGGAGGAGAATTTTGTTTTTCAATATTATATTTAAGATTACTTTTGTGAACTTGTCCAATTGTATCTGTCGTGTAAGAGTTTTCTGTGACTTTCCTGGCATTTTCTGCCCATTGCAGTGCCAGGGTAAAATCTCGCTCATTGATATAAAGATACCTTGAAAGAGCTTGAGGAATAGATGCCCTTGTAACAAACCGTGAAGATGCTTTTACAAAGATGTCTCTGATTATTTGTCCTCCCTCTTGGCTGTGAATTTTTTCAATTAATGGAGAGAAAGTTGTCGCTCCCACTTTTTTGCGCTGCCTTTCAACCAGCATGCGTTGAATTGATAGCATGAGGGCATCTTTGACTACACCAGTTTTAAACAATAAATCACAGTGTAGCATATCCAAAGTAATATCACTCAGTTTTATTTTGTAGGTTCTGTCCAACTCTTCAAGACACGCAGTGGCAATAGCATGATGAAGGACTCGAATTGCTTTGTATCCTCCACGTTCCTCTATATTTACTTTTCGTAGGAGATTTGAGTATGGCTCCATTTTTTCAAGTACAGGTACATTTTCCCAGAGAGTTTTTCTCAGACCTTTAATCCCTAAAAAATCCTCACAGAGAGACATAGATATGTCTGATTCAGCATCATATGAATTCAACAATGCTAAGAACGCAAGGAGTTGAGCTTTCTTCGTACTCATGTCAAAATCCTTCAGAGTGTTGCCAACTACATCAGCTACATATTTCTTGTCAAAGTTACTCTTCATAATCATGAAACTGTAAAAGTTTTCAGGTTTTTCATGATTTTCTTTAAGTTCCACTAATTTTTCCTCAAAATAATCTTGCTCATTTTGTGTCAATTTTGCAGTGATATATTGTTTGTTTGTTGTGCATTGTTTGTACTGGTCCTCAGGATTATGGCAACGAACACATCTCATAATAATGACTTTGGAGTTTGATGAATCTTCCACAGTTCTGCTTGTGTTTTCTTCTTCCAAAGCTTGTCGAATGCAGTTTTGGAGAGTTTGTGTGCTCTCTTCTTCCTTCGAATCATCTACAAACAGTAGAACTGGAGTACATTTCTTGCTCCCAAGTTTCATTAGGTGTTTCACTTGAACAGCTACTTCAGCTTTTGGTAATGTATTGTCTTTTAACACAGCACATCTAAATTCTCTGCGTAAATCCCACATCACATGCATGGCTAATGTTGTGGCCCCGCAACCTGGGTGGTGAAACAAATTCAGCGAAATACATATACTTTTAGGATCCTGAGATTTCATTATGGTTTTCTTTAGATTGTCATATTTTTCTCTTCGAATGAAAGGCTTCGTTTTGGGTTTTTCACAAAAGTAGAAGTTCCACCAGTTGACTTTACCACCTCTGTAGAATTCCTCTTCAACTTTGATTTTGAAAGCCTGAAACTCAGTGCTATGTTCATCATAGACTTTCTCACATTGATTCTGACTCAAAATGTCTAGAGCTGTCATACAATCTTCATCCTTTTGTTGGAGGACAACAATACTGCAATCAGAAGATGGAAGGAGTCTTCCAGATAGCTGATTGTGTGGTCCAAGTGCCATTATGGTTCCATTGACTTCACTCAGCGTTAACTCAAATATTGATTGTCTAGTAATATCATACTCACATTTTTCCTTTATCATGTCCCTCCATTTTTTAAATGTGGTCCTAGATTCACAAATATTCACAATGTCTTTCTCAACATGTGAGTAGAATGCCAGGAAGGTATCAAAGAGAGGATCTCTATGAGTTACAGGTGAGAGTAGAAGAAATATAACAAGAGCTCTTCCATTTGGAAGACCTTCAGGTTTACAAATGAATGAAACCATATGCTCTATTTCTCTGCGTTTTTCTCTGAACCAGTCTTTGTATTCCAGTCTATCAGAATCATTGTCAAGGTCATGCCGCCCGTTGCAGAATACCCAGCTGGTCTGTTTATACAGGTTGAGATTTTTTATCACAAGATCTTGATCACCTTGGAAATTGGCTGGCACATGGAGATTTGCCACTCTTGATTCTTTGTATGATCTACATAGACCTCCTGGAGCTGCAGAGTTAGGATCAAAGTCTAGTACACAGAACAATTTCAGTTTGCTCAGAAACTGGAGATATTCTAGCTGTTCGGTAGAACTCTTGTTCATGACAACAACAAATCGATCATAATAATCCAACATATTTCCTCCGTAAGTTAATAAATTCTTCAATTTATCCCCTTGATTGGTCTCAATCAACAAATCCTTTTTGGCATCCTTTAGTGTCATCGTTTGTAGACCTAAATAAAAAAATACAATTCATTTTGATGATCCTAAAAAACATTAACGGTGGACATATTTCTGAGAAACACAATGAAGTGTGAAACTAAACACATTGGATCAAATTAAAATCAAACTTTAATTTGTTTTGATCAAGATTATGAGATTAATTAGAGTTGTATTTAAATAAATTCTTACCCATATCTCTTTTCAGTTGGCTGGCCAATGCATTTTCTTGGAGTCTAGCTAGAATCTCAAGTGTGACATTCAATGCATCTTCCTCGCCATAGTGCTTTATCATCAAGTCTGCAATGTCTGTGCGGCACTTGTGGTCTTCCAAGTGACTTTGTGCAATTGGTTTATATGTCTTCATTTTTAAGTCCTTTAGACAGGATTTAAACCTTTTGAATTCTTTCTGCTGTAAGTCATCAAGTGTGTCCTGGAGTAAGGTGAGTGGACTTGTCGTGCTTGAGATCTGTTGAAATGAAATGGGGTACATTTGTAATGTTTCGTTTAGGCCTACAAGACAATAGCTAAGGTTTTTTATTGACTGTGTACAAAAAGTCAAGAATTGTCCATATAAGAACCTTCACAAGATTGTCACATACAGTACCTTTGTAAAATATTCGGACCCATTAACCCATTCACCTCTAGATTTTGTGTTATGTCATAGAGTGATTTCTTGGGCCTCATAGCTTCATTTTGGTCACATCGGTCCAGAGAATATTTTTTGTTGAGTTCCTCTTGGCATGTCATATGCCTTTAACTCAGGAGAGGCTTCCATCTAGCCACTCCAAGGACAAAATACACAAGTAGAACTGAGAAATGAAACCTGTCTGACCAGGTAGCAGAGTGAGTAGACCATCCCAATGGCTGGCCAGAGGGTGGGGCAGGGAAGTCAGGAAAATGGGAGTTTAGACACAATGTCTAAACTGAAGGTAATGAAAGAAATGAGATGGAGGCAAAAAATATCTGTAGGCCAGATCTGGGAAACAAAAAATGCCTCCCTTGTCATACAAGTCCTGGAAGCACACAATGCCCTTTTGTTTCCAAAGGGAGACAGCAGCGTCTATTAGGGTTGTGGGGAATACGTGATTCCTATCAATGGGGCCAAGGGTATCCGTGCCTTACTAAATCATGTTCAATCTATTGAATTTGCCTCAGCTGGATTCCAATGAAGTTCTAGAGACATTTCAAGCATGATTCAAACGCAAGATGGATCTGAACTCAATTTGGAGTGTCATGGCAAAGGCTCTGAATACATATGCACATGGAATATTTCGTTTTTATTAAACATTCCTAAAAGCAATTTTTTTTCTTTTTCATCACAGGGCATTGTGTGTATACTGATGAATGAATGATATGAATTCTCGTCTAAAACAAAACAAAACATGAAGCTGTCTGAATACTTTACGAAGGCACTGTAGATATCCTGAAGTTAATCAAGACTGATGTCATTATTTATTCTAGTAAGTAAGATTATGGATGTACAATGAAATATTTTCCAGTCATGTACAATGCATGACAAGTCCCTAAGAATTTTGTCCCAGAGGAAAGGGAGAGAGTGGATTTTATATGATTACATAGGGCAAAGTGCTGAGAAGCAATATTAGGTGCATTTCATCCAAATAGTAATCCTAATTCATATAAAGATTAGATAGGACTGCACTGAAGTATGTGTTGTAATTAGTGATGTAAAAACTGAGGATGTCCTCATGAAGTGGAATTTGTGTGCCTGGGTGTGTTCAAAAACAAATCATAAAAAAATTTGAGAATCCATCCACAATCCCCACCTTGGATGGTAAAATGTTATCCTCCAGAACTGATGGGTGTTGAGTTGGTTCTTCTATTTTAGGTGTAGCTGCTGTGCCAGTTAATTCCCATCTGTTTGGCTGGCTTGTTTTTGATGTTGTCTTGAGGGATACAGTCTGAGGTTGACAGAGATGTTTTTTTTCAGGTGGTTGTCCTTGGTCAACCTTGATACTGGAAGCAGGCTGTAAGACAGGCTCTGGATCATTGTTCAGCTTTTCCAACATGCCAATAATTTTTACAGCAGGGCCATGTTTTATGCCAAGATCTAAAAGATCTATCTTTTGAAAGCTAAACAGGCAATCGCCTGATACTTCTTCTTCCAAAAGTAGCTCTACATATTGGTGGTACACATTTACTTGCTTTAACCACTGAAAAACTTGTTCTTTGGTCCATCTATTGATGTATGTGGGAAACATTGATTTACGCTGAGATCCACTCCTTAGGTCCTCTAGCATAGACATAATTTTAACCGCAGGGCCATGTTTTATTTTCAGATCCAAAAGATCTTTCTTTTGGAAATAGTCCAGGTCTTCGCCAGACACTTCCTCTTCAAGCAGCTTGTCTGCATATATTTGATTAATGTTAACCTGCGTCGTCAACCAGTGATGAACGTCCTCCTTTGTCCATTTTGTCATAAGAATTGCGGAATCCATTGAAACCCTTGCTGGTAGTCAAATATTACTGCAATAGAAAAGAGAAACAAATTGTTTAATTTTGCTGCATGTTGTTGAATTTTTGTTGCATTATTGGCTGATGAACAACAACAAAGTCACCAGCCCTGGGCTGTAGCCCAGGATATTTTCTCAACCCCAAACATCTTTCACAAAATGTTTCACACAAAATGTTTCACACAGTGGAGATTGTTTCATTTAGCCCTGTGTGATCTGAAAGTCCAACTGCCAACTTACAGTATGAACATGAATACCATGTGGGCTTTACTCACCATTATAACTTACTATTGTTCACCAACAACAAAAGTCAATTTAGTTGGACATTCCTTAATGACCACCACCCCATAGCACCAGCACTCTGGATTACTATGTAATTCATGTAATATTATATTTTAGTCTAATATGTTTCTCTACTTTCAAAATGAGAACTATTTCAGTGATTGCCTTTGAGTGTCAACTTTGATACCATTATGCATAATGTTTGGACTGGTTATAAGCTCAACTTTTTTCCATCTATGAAGGTAGGAAAGAACATAAAGCTATGTTGTCGGCTCAGACTGAGCAGATTGTCTCACCATGGTTAGTTTCTATCATCTCTCTTTCTTATTCACTGATTCATTCCTTTTTTCAGTCCACATCTTACCATTTATGTGGGAGGGTTATCAATATTTTGGCGACTGCCTATTCTCTAATGACGCGCTGTCTAGTGGGTACGGAAAATTGTTTAGTTTGAACAAAACACAGTATTAGCATTCAAGCAGTTAAAGGCAACAGTAGTGCTTGCATAAGCCCAGATATTATGCTACATATTTTCTCCCCACAATTTTGGGATGTCTGATGTTAACAATTCCGGCCATGTCTCATGCAACAACTCCATAGTACAACCCTGTTTCCCAAAAAGTTGGGACGCTGTATAAAATGTAAAACAGAACACACTAATTTGCAAATAATTTATCCCTATATTTAATAACATCTATAAAATAGTACCAGAATAACATATCAAATGTTGCAAATGAGAAATGTTATTGTTTTGAAAAAATATATGCCCATTTTAAATTTGATGTCAATAAAACATTTAAAAAAGTTGTGACAGGGGCATGTTTAGCAATACCAATATTCCAGACATTAGCAGTTGGGACAATTTTAGGGACTTTTTTCTTGCCACTGTGCATCAGTTTCTTGTTGCTTGCTTTTGGAGTTTTAGGCTGGGTATCCATAAATGCTTTGCTTATGTAAATGCTTATGTAAAAAGGGAAGTGTCTGTGCATTTACTGTGAATTTTCCTTCTACCCAGTAATATTGCTCTATTTTCTCATGCATTTAAGACAAGCAGTTATCTATCAACAATGCGTTTAAAAACAACGAGTACATCATGAGTATTTGAATTTTCACTTTTATGGGGCAAAACCAATTGACTCCCAACCAAACATTTTATTCTATTGAGTTAAGTAGGCAGGGTTAAGCTGTTTGTATCTTTGTTAACCAAGTAACCAACTGTGAGCATTAGTAGAAAATTACTAGAACAGAACAAGGAGTTACAGGCTAGGTCTGCATTAGATCACTGAACAGGAGTTCGATAGGATTCACTTTTGTCAGTCTGTCAGCTGCGTAGGAGTGAGGAAGCACCCAAGCACATGGTTACGTCATAGCGGAGTACAAACTTTAGGTGAACAAAAAGGTTGGATGAACGGAGGGGAGGAACAGTGGGAGTCGAGCTGTTTGCAACTCAATGAACAAGATGTGCGCTTCTTACCATTCTTAAAAATCCTACTCAATTTGCATACATTCTGTTTTGCAATGTGAACTACTGCCTGCAAACTTGTATTAAATAAAACTCCAGAGATGAGGGAAAATACATATATGCAGTTATTGTTTGTTCCATTGTTCAGACTCAACATTTGAGTCCTAGGGCACTAAATACCCCAGAAAAAAAACATCAGCAACCAACTAATGCCCACACACAATATTTCTGCTTTTCAGTCTCAGTCAAATCTCTTCTACCTTGTAATTCTTGATTTGATATTTAATGTGACAGTTTAATTGTATTTTTCATTACATTATAATGTTGAGAATAAAAAGTGTAAAAAATGTTTGTGTCTTGCATTAATGAAATCCATTACAGGTTTGATTACTTTGGAGTTTTACTAGTGACTCCTGTGCAGAACTCAAGTAATGGTTGTTTTAACAAATCCCATAGATATAATGTAGATGTTAATCATAGATGTATGTCGGTTAACGAAATATACGCGATGTTATCTAATTTGTAGTAATGAATAACACTTACCCACTTCAGCTATGTACAGCACTGCCATCCAACTGTATCCTGGTCTGTAGACTTCTTCCGTGTAACGCAATGCCCAATGAGTCACATTATCTGATAAGCAGTGGATTGCTGTTCTTGTGTTTTGCCCAATGAGAGCAATTGAAGCCACCACTCAGCCATATTGGCACTCCTAATAGGAGCAGTCTTCATGGAAATAGATCATTTCACATGAATGTTTCAAGGACAGAATTATGGGAATAAATTGTTTTTTGTAAAGCTGAGTAACCACAGCAATCATAAAGAATATTTTAAGGGAAAATATTTGTATAATATATACACATGCATTAAGGTATGGGTAGAAGCACACATGGCCAAGATTTCATACAAATGAATAAATTCATCTCCACAACTAAATATTACAGTAGCAAAACACACAACAGAATAGAAGCAAAACGGCTGCAAGGTGGCTTCAATACCACACCCCCATCAGTCACCTGGAGTTTATATCCGGTATTTAATGATCACCAGTTATGTAACCTATTTGGGCGTAGGCGAACCGCACACCACAATGACATTCAAGCCGAGGCCACTTCTAACAATGAAAATATCAAAAGGAGGGTCACCAGGTAGGGTGTGGACCTTAACATCCACCCCTTAGTGGCACAGGAATTTCAGGCAGAGTACAAGGCTGTATGAGATCAGCAGTTATCAAAACAGTTACACGTATGACAGTGCAGGAGACACATTACACAGTATGGATTACAATTAGAACCAAGTTCACTAGTCAGAGAACTCAAAGCCCTTGATGAGGATACCGGACCCAAGTCAAATGTTTCAGCACCCATCTCTGAATGCATGTCAAACAGCACTGGTCATCAACAACTCATACTGTCATATGGAAGAGAAGACAAAAAACTCATTCAATATAGTACATTGACTTTTAATAAATATTTACATTAAAGATGATAACAAGATATCCATTAAAACATGCCAGTTGTCCAGTGGTCCAGGTGGGGCTCTAATATATCTAAATCATACACAAATAGTTAGGTTTCCCTCTTTTGCCACTCTACAACAGATTCAAGTTCAAACATTAAATTGGAAACAAACCAGAAATGGTGACATAGGCTCCAAACTCTTTCCCCATTACTAAATGGCCTGCTGACCAACCTAATGTGATTTGTCATAATAACTGCAAAGAAAAAAAGACTCCTCACCTGACTGTAATGAAAAACATGTACTTCATTTTTCCATAGACTAAATCTTAGTCAAAACATGTAATGGTTAAGCTGTTAAGACATGAGTAGATGCGTGTGCAAAGTCCATAGAAGATAAGAAAAGAAAAACATATGACATGACTGAATCCATGTCGTTATTCCACCCACTCACTGCCAGCCCTGTGGAAGGCCTAACCCTGAGTCATTACAGCTACCACTCAAAGCAAAACATGATCCCCCTTTTTAATCATCCAATCACTGACGGGAACAAAAGGAAAATTGATGAACTCTTGACCAACTAGGTTCTTCATCAGTGCCAGCCCCTGAATTCACTTCATTATACTAGCACCTATCTTGGACAAAGAGAAAGACAGGAAGTGGGAGAGGAAGAGGGACAGAGACACGTTTCCTTTCTGAAGTGGCCAATGCATTCGCCGGCCTGATTAGTAGTCCTGAGCTACTGGCTCCACCCCCCCGCTCGTTCAGTCTACTTCTGCTTTGTGGAACCAATTTATTTGAGTATTTTGTGGTAGGGGAAGAGGATGAGGGAGGAGGTGAACTTGCGGATGTCATCGATGAGCATGGCATCGGCCAGCAAGGGCGAGGCAGGCAGGAAGGTCAACTTGGACACTTCTCCATAGGAGGAGGTCATGGGGGCATGGCCTTGGCCCTCTTCCCCCTCTGCCGGGGTGCGGTTCACATCACAGCTGCTCTGGGCCTCCTGGGTGTTCTCCTTCACTCCAAAGCCAACCACCTGTATGGGCATTTGTGTGTGAGAGGCGTGAGTGAACGAGAGAGGGAGGGAGATTTACAGTACGCTCTGGAGGCACTGATATTTATGCGATAACTGATATTATTATATAATAAAAATGCAAAGTGAACAAGGTCTCCATTCAATGGGGAATGTCTATGTGCTCCTCAGCCTTACAAGTACACACACACACACACACACACACACACACACACACACACACACACACACACACACGGCAGACTCACGTGCACGCTCAGTTTCCTGCTGCCGGCGTCTCTGTGCTCCATGAACCAGGACACCAGCTCTGCTTTGGTGATGTGTTTAAGAGCCTCAACCTGCAGCCCGGAAAGACAGGAGGTCTCAATACATGAATGAACTTCCCTCATTATCTCCATGTCTTACCCAGCCCGCGTGGACGCCAGGGAGATGACCCCTAACCCTCACACACGTACCCCAGCACGCACACATTGAAGCGCGTGCAGCCGTTACCTCTCTGTTGAGGCGGTTGAAGACGTACTGCTGGGTGACCACCTCGAACCAGTTCCGGTCCACCTCCTCCCCCAGGTGTGTGTCCTCACACTCTTTGAGCTTGATGAGAGCCGTCACCTGGGTCTTGAAGGCCTCGTCCGTCAGGTTGGTCATTTTTTCCCCAAAGTTCACCAGGAACTCCTCAATCTTTGTCTCCACGTAGTCCGTGCTGGGAGGTAGAGCGTAGGGCACCAAAGCGTGAGAACCCCTCATTTTCATAATAAAAAATCAGCTCTGGAAATTGCTACTGACAGACCATGAGCCTTTAAGACTCATCAGCAGAGTACAGTACTAATGCCTTGTAAAACTCTTCTTTGAAAGGTGATTATTCTATATTTTTCCCACTTTAACATAGACCGTTGAAAACAGAGGGAGAGGCAGGCAGCGGGACTGACCCGTGACACCCCCGGAGCTGTGATACAACTATGGAAGTATTGGACCCCTATCGGACAAGAAGCTACCATTGCCCCGGACGAATGAACACCTGTCAGTGACACGAACACACAACCTCCTGAATATTCCACATCTTTCTACGGAGTCATTTCAGCTACACGTCCAGAGTCGGAGATACAGAAAGACAAAGGCAGGTGTCAGACGGCGACTCACTTGAACTTTGTTGCCTGCGTTTCCACGGTGATGGAGAAGCCCAGCACCCCAGAAGTGTTTCTGCAGGTAGGGTACACATGATACCTGATGGGTAGAAGGTCACAGGTCAACATCAGCTCTTAGCTGGATATAGGGAATTGGGCAATAACTCAACAGGCGGGTCAAGACTCCCCTTTCGGCTACAGGGGTTTGGAATGGGGCAAGATTAAGAAATATGCAATTATCATTTACAACAATTAACCAATAGTAGGAGCACCTAGCGAAAAACTAAGTAAATTGTGTTGCACACCCAGAAACTGTTTAATGAAGCATCTAATTTATCATTAAGGCATCAATTCAGGCATTTTATCATAATATTTCTGACACCCAGCAATTTTCTTGAATTGAGAGGATAAAACCGACCCGAGAGTCTCCTTTGTCCTGAGGAAGTCAAAGCAAGGCTCCTCCATGTGCATCTGGATGGAAGAGCAGAGACAGCACTTGATTGGTCCATTGAGAACATCACCCAGTCAATCCTATAGAACTTCTTCAAGCAGCTTTGGCTTCAACACTTACCACAAGTAACTCCATCAACGTATGTTCTCTGAGATTCTTCAGCCCTGACTGGAGCACAGGAACAGATAGATCATATTCTGACACAAATTAAATCAGTTAATAATATCAAATGCCGGTTAAAAGCTGTGGAATGTTTTCTCAATGCGGCGGGAATGCTTTTTGGGGAATATTTGCCAACTGCCGGGTACCTGGTAATAGACAGTAACTTCAGAGTTGGCATCTCCTTTGTTGAGGGACTGGACTTTGCAGAGGTGATGCTTCTGGGGAAGCTCCACCACTCTGAAGAGCACAGGGACCTCTGCAGAGAGACGCTTGAACTGCAGCTTGCTGTAGAGTGCAGAACATTGTTACATGTACATGCCTCTCATTTGGTTTTGACCACAGTATCTCAGTGCGTTCTACTAAAGTAGGTAAAACAAAATAAACAATGATATACTTTATATTGACATATATATTTATTTTTAAAGAGTTAAGATTCATAGGCATAACACTTTGGTAATGAGAAAAGATTGAGGATACTTACTCAATAAAATACTGCAGAAATTCCATAGATTCCTGTTGGGCAATGAGTGATCACAGAATGAATATTAGCTTGGATAGCTTAACATAAGGTTAACTAGCTTGGCTGACAACTGATGGGATCTCTAATTATGGTTAAGCCAAACCGGATATAAATAGGAATCAAGCAGTAGTATAGAGATTGTGTTCCCAACGCTGCAGTTTATTCTGTGTGTATTTATAAAGAGCCTCACAGTGCTGGTGAAGTTTCCCTGAACAAGCCCCTCAGCGTAAAGCTGGGCTTTAAGGCCACCGACAAAGGTCATGAGGTCATCCACTGTGAGGCCCTTCATGATAGCCTGGTACTTCTGGACGACCGACCAGCGACAGTGCTCCAGGATCAGCAGACGAACGTCTCTGAGGATGAGAGAAACCAGATCGCAGTCATCCATTCAGCTCTCACCAAGAGAATGGCTGCAGGAACTGGAAAGGAAGACAGCCAGCATCGTTACAGGGTTCAGGAGTTTCGGACTGTAATCCCACTCACTTGCCCAGCCTCTCTGGCTTGATGAGTATGTTGAAGTAGGTCTTTTTCAGCTGCTCAGAAAACATGGCAAAGACACCTGACTCCGCTTTGAAGTCAGCCAGGTGGTCAACGATCAGGTTCAACAGCAACTAAGACAGAGAGTTGGTGGGCAGAAGGTGAGTTTCAGGGTTGGCTGAAGCTGGGGCCCATAGATTGTAGTGAAGGAGTGCGTTTATAGACCAGGGTTGTATGACTGGGCAGACTGAGTGCAATGCAAGGTACTCAGTGCACATGCGTGTGTTTTAGGTGGGGAACCAAATGTCCCCATGAGTATAGTAAAAACAGAAAGAATTTGACTCATGGGGGCCTTTTGCCGGTCCCCATGAGGCAAAAGTAAATTTCTGGCTCAGGGTTTAGCCTCAAACTTACAATTCATTTCAGAGTTAGAATTGGAGTTTCTTTAAAGTCCATGCATTGTTGTTTAAGTTTAGGGTTAAGGTAAGGCATTATACCTACGTAAAATGTAGGCATACTTTATTCAGGTTAAGGTTAGGGTTAAGATTAGGGCAAGGGAGCGTGCAATTTAAATTTTCTGGTCCCCATGATCTGAACAATCGTGTGTGTGTGTGTGTGTGTGTGTGTGTGTGTGTGTGTGTGTGTGTGTGTGTGTGTGTGTGTGTGTGTGTGTGTCGACACTCACAGGCAGCTTGTGGTTGAAGCCCTTGACTCTGATGACGAGGCCGTGCTCCCCGGCAATCAGCTTGTACTCCAGCTGGGCCACGTCAGCCTCGTACGCCGGCTCGGCCAGGTTGTGGGCCAGGATGTTGACAAACATGTCAAATAGAACCAGGCTAAAGGGACACAGGGATGACCTTTAGAGCCCTCACCCAGGAATCATGGGGAACAAGACAACGTAAGCATGTCAGACACTTCTAGAGCCAATAAGAATTTGAAATACTCACTTTTCTGGAGACTTCTGAATCACTGGGGAGAGGAGGTTGAAACGAACATACGCTGGAAGAAAATAAGAAAAGTATTGAATCATTCAAACAGGATATCATTTTTACATACTTGTCTTATACATCAACAGATGTTATCACGTGTCACTTAAATTGCTTAATGTTACCTAAGTAGCCTAACCCAGTGATTCTCAAAGCTCTCCTGGGGTCCCATCTCACAATAATACTATAGCCCTGAACTTGTTCACAGGAACACATGGAACATCTGGAGGTCCGGAGTTGAGGTTTAAGAACCAATGGCCAAAGAAAACAACACGGTTAACTTATTAGACACTATACCTTTAGGTATCTTGAACTTATTATCCTTCTTGAACCAGAGACAGCCTCTCTCGTTGTTCACTATCCGGACTGGGATGTCTGTGTCCGGACAGTCAGGTGCTTTCAAGGTGAAATCCGTAGCTAAGGAAACCAGACAAGGGATAGCAGTATGAATATGGCAACAAAATGAAGAACAAACAGTGAATGTTGCACAGTAGATGTGACTGGGTGCGTAACTGACCAATGAACTTGTTCTCAGCAGGCAAGTGAAGGTCAGGGTTGAGGTCAAACTCTCCAGCCCAGCGCTGGGTCCATTCCTCAGGGATATCTCCAGTGACAGAAAAACAGGACACTCAAGTTAGGGCCCGAATTGCAACCTACTCCCACTGCTTTTGACCAGGGCCCATAGCACCGAGTCAGGCCAATACCCACATCAACATTACATGTGCCATCTAATCATGACATGAAAGGGAATACGAGCCGTCGTCAACAGCTCTAGAAAGTTCCAAAATAATAAGAAATAGATGAGAACGATTGTGGACATGGGAAATAATAATTGCATAGAAAACTGTACTGATATGACAAACGCTGTGCACACTATCAATACCGTCCCTGAGAGTCCTGCCGTTCAGCTTCAGCCGGTTGCGTGAAATGGTCTTTCAACAACAAGACACTGCAGAAATGCGTCATCCAACATCCCTCTGAATAACCTCCAACATGTCCCTGCTCTTACCCTCAACCATGTAGTTGGTGCCAAACCACTTCTCCTTCAGGGAACAGGTGCCTTCGTGCTCTGGGGAAAGGAGCAGCAGGTTGGCCCTCTCTGGGGTGAGCAGGGCCAGGGCCGAGGAGATCACCTGGAGACAGGCGCAAGGGGAGACAGGCGCAAGGGGTTGGTTAGGCGGGGAAGTGCACACGTATTCTGGTCGTTAGTGATGATCCAATTTCTGCTTAGGGTGACAGACAGACAGTACCTCTGGGTTGTAGTGAAACATCAGCTGGTCTCCAGTCAGGAAGTCCTCTTTGGGGAACAACTGCATGTTCTCGCAGATGTTCTCCACATACTCTATGGGGTCAGTCTGTGGCAGGATGGAAATTTAAGAGTCAGAGGTCACGGCAAGAGGGCCTTACTAACAACCTGCTTAAGGGGTGTGTCGTGTCTGAAGAAGCATGTGATTACAGGGGAGGTTTGTGACTGTACCTGCTCCTGGTAGTGGAACTCATTGGCTTCGATCTTCTGAATTTCTTCATAGATCCTCTGCTGTGGCCCAAGAGTCTGGAGCATCTTCATATACTGGAAGACCAGGTGGACCACCTGCACAGAAAACCTATGACTGCCTTGTTCTCGCTGCACTGTGTTTGAGTATTAGCACATGAGAGACTGTGTGTGTGTGTGTGTGTGT